>ML855446.1:8404-19111 GCA_009831015.1 Picea engelmannii | reverse complement strand
TCTTAGGTCTTGAGGTATGGCAGAGTCCAGAGAGGATCTTCCTTAACCAAGGGAAGTATGTAGTCGAAATCCTGAAGAGATTCGACATGTTGGAATGCAAGTCCATGAATACACCCATGGAAGCGAAGCTGAAGCTGTTGGTCAACACTTAGTCAGAATTGATTGATGCCAGTTGTACAGACAGATTATTGGATCGTTGATGTACCTGACGAACACCAGACCAGACATTTGTTTTGTCGTGAACACCTTGAGTCAATTTCTGGTAGAACCCAGACATGTTCACCTAGTGGCTGCAAAACATGTGATGAGGTACCTTAAGGGTACAATAGATTGTGGTCTCAGACTCTCAGCTATGATGGAGATCATGATTTCACATTGAGTGGATATACTGATGCAGATTGGGCAGGAAGTGTTTATGACAGAAAAAGCACTTCAGGATGTTGTTTCAGTTTGGGATCAACCATGATCTCATGGCAGAGTAGAAAGCAATCCAGCATTGCTCTCAGCACAGCGGAAGCAGAATACATTGCTACATGTTCTGCCAGCTGCGAAGCTATATGGCTTCGAAAGTTGTTGACCGGTCTATTTGACCTAGAGATGGAAGCAACCACGATCCTATGTGACAACCAGAGCTGCATAAAGATGACAAAGAATTATGTATTCCATGACAAATCAAAGCACATAGAGATCCAATATCATTACATCCGTGACATGGTGCAGAGAGGAGCCTTAAACCTCCAGTACGTTAGCACAGATGAACAGGTTGTTGATGTGTTGACTAAGCCTCTATCTCGTGTAAAGTTTGAGCACTTTCGAGATAAGCTTGGCATAGTCCGAAAGGACCTTCCTCGAAAGGGGGAGTAGTTGTTGTGATAAGACATCTCTTGCTTCCAGCTTTATTGTTGTGACGTAAAGCAAGACGATGTGATGAGACTAGAACTGTGCTTCCAGCTTAACAGCTGCAACGTAAAGCCAGTCTAGTATCCTACTTCCAGCTTGATTGATGTGACGTAAAGCAGGACGAGTATCTTACTTCCAGATTTATTGTTGTGACGTAAAGCGAGACGTTGAGATGAGACTAGTACTGTGCTTCCGACTTGACAGTTGTGACATAAAGCCAGTCTAGTATCTTGCTTCCAACCTGATGGTTGTGACGTAAAGCAAGATGATGTGATGAGACTAGTACTGTGCTTCCGGCTTGACAGCTGTGACGTAAAGCCAGTCTAGTATCTTGCTTCCAGCTTAAGTGTTGCGACGTAAAGCAAGACGTTGAGATGAGACTAGTACTGTGCTTCCAGCTTGAGATGTTGTGACGTAAAACCAATCTAGTATCTTGCTTCCAGCTTGATTGTTGTGACGTAAAGCAAGACGAGTATTGAGCTTCCAACTTGACAGTTGTGACATAAAGTCAGTCCTGTATTATGATGACCCAGCCTCGTGTTGTGATGATGATGATGTATTAGTTTTATACTAATTCATATTGATGCAGATGATGATTGCATTCCTTTGAGAATGACGATGTTGTCGATGAAGAAAACTTTCGATGATTTATAGATACGCCAGTCGGTGTTCCAAGATGATATTGATGATGTTGTCCTCTCACCCACTTGATGTTGTTGATGATGTTGTCCTCTCTCTTTCACCTGATGCTGTTGAAGAATACCCTTCTTGTTAAGGGGGAGTGTTGAAATAATGTAACTGCAAAGTGTATTCTTATTATTATTTGATATATTATTCATTGGATCAATCCCCATTGTGGATTGATCATGTCGGCTATTGTAAAAGGACCAAATCCCCTTTTGTGGATTGGTCATAATGTAATTGTAAAAAGCAAAAGAAGAAGTCGGCCCCAGAATATATCAAAGAGGCCCCGAAATATAATAAAGGTGGTTATAACCACCCAGATTAAGAAGTCGGCCCTGCCAGTGAAGAGACACTTCACACGTGGCAGATTAGTATAAATAAGAAGGCTAGCGCCTCACTTAGACACACCTCAATTGCTCATTGAGAGACAAGTTTCGGAACTGCCATTAGAGAAGAGAGAGAGAGAGTGGCACATCTTTGGGAGAGGATCTTCTGTATTAGCTTGAGTTATCTTGGCATTGTATTGGCTATCTATAATAAGGAAGTTTTGTTGGGTTTTCTTCCCCTAGAGGGTTTCTGAGGATAAATGTTGTGTCTCTTGTGATTGTGTATTTCTCAGTGATCTTGTATTATGCTATTGTTATCTATTGAAATGCAAAGAACTATAATAATGGCTTAAACATTAACAGTAATGAGTCCGGGTATCATGGTATGTGCCACTTTGATCCTCAAAACCTTTGAATATATGCATTTAATTCCTCTTGTTTCTAACAAATGCTTGGATCTTATACTTGTCCACTTGACCATGTCTGGGGGGAATGACAGGATTCCCTAGTAAGCCTGTGCCCATAGGTTTTGAGTTGCCACTAGGGGGATTTATGAAAATTCTTGTACGCTCCCATCATATTTATTATTACCGCTTTTTCATCTTGCTTCCCGCTCATCCACCCCATTACATTGGTCTGGGCATTGGGTTGGCCAATCATTTAAGGGTTGCATCTTGCCTTGTGGGAAGAAGGGGCTAGAGGTCCAAAAGGTAAAAGCAAGCTGGCAAAAGATAAAAGCCAAGAAATAAAACTTCGAGATGCTTCACCCAGGGATCCCGGACAAAGCAATAAAAAGCCTCTCAGCAAGAAATAAGAGGGACCCATAAAAATAATAAAACAAGACCTAGTCAGAGGATAGGGGGTCTCATCACGAGCCAGCCTATTAGGTCCATGGGTACCTAGCAATATTACACTACTAGTTGTTGGTTACCACGCCAAGGTAGTGGCTCTTGGTTGCATGGCCAAGAGAAAGGGGGTCTCATCACGAGCCAGCCTATTAGGTCCATGGGTACCTAGCAATATTACACTACTAGGAGTTGGTTACCACGCCAGGGTAGTGGCTCTTGGTTGCATGGCCAAGAGAAAGGGGGTCTCATCACGAGCCAGCCTTCTCATTTCTGTGAAAGTGCTTGTGGGTAACATTGCCCCCACTGGTCACCACGCCAGGGCAGTGTCCCCAGATTAGCTTCTTGAAGAAAAAGCAATAAAGAATTAAAAATAAAAGGCATGAATGGGCTTGGAAAAACATTGCATCTAGGACAGGTGCAACTCGCCTTCTACAAAGGCACCCACAGGTAAGCCCTACATTTCCCTGCTTTCATTGCACTCCTTGTCAGGACATCCCTTATCCACCTCACCCATTTACATGATTTGGATTTAATCTCTTCCGGAAACATACATTATTTTCCAGCAGACACTAACCCAATAGGACACCCTGCCACTTCCTCCAAACTTGCATTGCAGACTTGTATAATGTCTTTGAGCACTTGATTGGGGTAAAAGGGGTTTTATGCACATGTTTAATAATATTGATGATTAGATGTTATTGACATTGCTATGATCCCTGTGACTTATGAGCCCATGGAGGGTGTATCTGTTGATGTGCAGGATCATGCCCGACGGACAGGTACCACATTGGACAG
The DNA here is from genome assembly GCA_009831015.1 of Picea engelmannii. Classification (NCBI taxonomy): domain Eukaryota; kingdom Viridiplantae; phylum Streptophyta; class Pinopsida; order Pinales; family Pinaceae; genus Picea; species Picea engelmannii. The sequence goes on along the minus strand of ML855446.1, from coordinate 15,558 downwards.
GTACACATGGGGAGATGATTAGTTCGGACCTCCATGGGGCTGAAGAGCCCACCCGATGGATGTTGAGACCCCAACAGGGGGCAGAGACAGGGCAGAGTGTTTGCACCAGAGAAGAGCAAAAGGATCCAGCAGAGGCAGCTGAGCAGACCTGCACCTAGGGGGGTTATGCCCTTTCCATTGGAATGTTGGCCTTGGAAGGCCTAGGATGTCACCCAGGAGGTTCATGACGTCATCCTTGCTTCATGGACGTTTTGGCAGACAGACAGGGCAGTTTGGCACGTGTGGCAGGTTGGAGAAGCCCTGGGAGGGCTAACGTTTTACTCCAGGAGGCTGCATTTGCCCTAGAAAGGGCTAACGTCACCCTAGAAGGGGCATGATGTCTTTCTTTTGCTTGATTAGGGTTTAGTTTATAACATTTTAATGTAAAACAGTATTATTGTGTATTTTGGCCCTGTCGGCCTTTAGATGACCTAAAATTTAATTAAGGTCATTTGTATTGTATAAGTAAGAGAGAAAACTCTCTTTTTCATCATCATCTTTCACTCACCACTTGGTGAGGTCTGAAATTTGAGCCCTATTCTAGGGTTTTGGCTGAAATTCTAAGGCGCACTTGTTGAAGGAAGCTTGTTTTGGCTATTTTTGGCATTTCTCTTGGTGGAAGGTTTACAACTAGGCTATGGCTATGTGATTTCTTGGTTAAATCAAAATGTAAGTGAATTTCTGCAACACTTCTTGATTGAATGGTTATGGTACTATTTACTTGCATTTGTTATTATAATTTGCTAAATTAAAACCCTAGGTGACAAGCACGTGCTAAGGTCCTTGTCTCATGTCCCTACCAAGTTAAAGAGCCATTTGATTTTGCTGAAGTTAGATAGAGCCTTGCCATAGCAACACTCTAATCCTATTCTTCTAGCCTAGCCGTATTTTACTTGTTGTTGAGTTAAGGAAGGAGAAAACGCACTAAGGCCTAAGGTTTCTACACCTTAGTGAGTTGTTTTCCCTAGGGTTTGATTGATGAAGCCTTGCCATAGCAACACTTCATCATCAAACTCTCTTGTCCTTAGCCATCACTCAAGCTAGCCGTTTTGTTCTTGTCAATGAGTTGAAGGAGGAGGAGAAAGCACTAAGGCCTAGGGTTTCTACACCTTAGTGAGCCTTTCTCCCCTAAGGTTTCATTGTTGAGGCCTTGCCTTAGCAACACCTCAACATGTAACCCTCTTGTCTTCAGCCATATCTTTTCTTGCTCAAGCTAGCCGTTTAAAATTTGTCTTTTGAGCTAGAGAAGGAGGAAGACCCACTAGGGCCTAGGACATCTGCACCATAGTGAGTCGTCTCCCCTAGGGTTTGACTTGTTGAAGCCTTGCTATAGCAACACTTCAACATCAAAACCTCTTGTCTCTAGCCCTGTTATTATCATTTCGTCCCTTCAACATTTGTACCCCTTTTTGACTCTATTTGCCCTAATAAAGCACTGATCTAAGACCTCCATTGTTTGAGTACCTTGGTCACAACTTCAAACAACCAAATACTTTGAACAACTACCTAACCTTCTAACCCTAGCGTAGACTAACATCTACTAACCCTACTACTTCCATTGTTTATTTATGCTATACTTACACCATTGCAGCATTTGTATCTTTACAAGCAATTGAATGATTAGATAAGGCATTGTTTCTTAATGTTGATATTGCTACATTTTGATTGCCATTAGCATTTATTATGAAGTGATATATTGTAATCATTGCCATTGTACAACTTTGATTTGCTTCATCAATAATATTGTTTATCAATTGCTTTACATCAGAAGTCCATAACTATACGAAGTATTAACCAAGCAAGTGATCTTGCATATGCATAGTTTCTTTGTTGCTTTGTCTCGGGCAGGTACACTTCTTGGTTACTATTTCCGGTTATCTTTTATCTTTATTGGCTATTAAGCCGGACTTTCTGATCAGTGGTGACTTGTGAGGGGGAATTTATCACTTAGCCTTTTAAGCCCTTGCCTTCTCAAGAGTCAAAACCCCAGGTCACCAGGGACATCTCCCCTGGGACTTACCTCCCTAAACAAAAAGAGCTATCCCATTGAGGTGATAGTGGTGGGATAGTCTCAGTTACGCCAGTTTGCCTTCCTTTCATCCATCTTCTACCTTAACTACAAACTGTGCGATAACAAGCCCACACTATCTTCGAACAGTCTAACCACTAGAAGGTAGATTGAGAGGATTTGCTAAGTTGTAGTTGCAGTTGCAGCGAGTTTTTGCTACAGTAACGAAACCCTAACCCTCTTGTTGAGGCACATTGAGTGGAGATTGACCTAATTTATGGATAGCCTAGTGTGCCCTAACCCCGCGCACCTCCTGGTACTCTCAACAAGCTAAGATGCCAAGTTTGAGTTTTTGGTCAAAGTCAAAGGTTGACCAAGTCAAAGTAGTCATGACTTACTCTATGAAGTCAAAAAACAAGTTAGAAGGGGCTTCTAACTTCAGAGCATGGAAGACAAGGATTGATCTCATCCTTGCCAAGAATAAAGTGTTGGATATCGTGAAAGGAAAGATCGTAGAACCACAGTTTGAAGAAGGAAAAGAGAAGGAACCTCAGAACGTTGCAATTATGGAGAAGTTCAAGGACATTGACATCAATGCCATGAGTATCATAGTGGACTCTATAAAAGACCACTTGATACCCTACATCTCTCATCTTGACTCATCTAATAAGATGTACGATGCCCTAACAAGCCTCTTCTCAATCAGAAACATTGGACAAGTAATGAGTCTGAAGAATGAGCTCCGTGACATGAAAATGAATGATGATGACAGCATAGCATCGTACCTTGTGAGAATCTCTCAGTTAAGAGATCAACTACAAGCTATTGAAGAAATCATCTCAGAGAAGGAACTGGTAAATATAGTACTCAATGGCCTTCCCAAGACATGGGATGCATTTGCCGCAAGCATGAACACAAGAAAGGAGTATCCCACATTTGAAAAACTTTGGAATTGTTGTGCACAAGAAGAATCAAGCATTAGCACAAAAGAGAAATCCCAAAAGAAATACGATGATCAAGCTTTTACAAAAAACTTCAAGAATTTCATAAATAAGAAGAAGTTTGGCTCAAGGAAGAAACCAAATCAAGAAAAGGATATGTCAAAGATACAATGCTTCATTTGTCGAAAATATGGTCACTACAGGAACCACTGTCCTGGGTTAAAGAAAAGGAAGGAAAGAGACGAAGCCACAATTGTCGAAGAAAGAGAACCCTCAAAGAAGGCCAAGCAGGATAAAACAGACTTCTTCTTCTAAGACAAGGTAACAATATTCCTCATAATTCTTGTGCATACCATGTTTACATAGTTTCTGTACATATCTTGCATATCTATTTCTTAAAAGATAAGACGTTCACGTACCTATGGAAGAATAAAAAGATAAGGATTGTTATCACAATAACTACAAGTCAAGCAATACACATGAGAAGATGAAGTACATTGACAATCCTTGGTAACAATTCCTGTGGAAGCTATTATATAAGCAACAACTGCCAGATAACTCGAAATCAGAATCAAACTTGAAAAGACCCAGAAGAAGTCAAAACAAAAAGAAGTCAGCAATCAAGAGGAAATTGGAAAAAGACGTGTGACACTTTGCAGAAGGCAATAAGGATGGAGATGGAAGCGTGGACTCTCTTAGATGGAGGGAGCTGATTACAAAATTCCAAAAGAAGAGCGTGCACTCATGAAGCAAGGATTAGGAGGGAGCTAATCCTAAATAATATGATCTATTGAGGATTATGAAGTATCTATCCATGTTCCCATTGAAAGTAGCAGCCATGAAAAGCAGCACATGTTCAGTCTAACTTTAGAAGAAGTCTTCTTCAAAAAGAAGCCTTAAAGTATCCCTGGTTGTCCATTCACATCTATGATCCTATGATGAAAGGAAGAAGTCGGAATCTTTAGGGCATGGAATCTATAGAAAACTCCATGGACCCAAAAGCTAAAGAGAAACATGAGGAAGAACATGAAGATTCTGAGAGAAAAAGAAAAGCCAGAACAACCAGTCATTATATCGAAAATCACAAGACTACCAGCTTGGTTTGAACCCACTAGAAGCAATCAAGCAGAAGAAATGGAAGTTGAGATGAAGAACAGTGTATGAAAGACTTATGAATGGAAGCATTGCGAGATTCAAAACTAGAGGTTCTCCCAGATGAAGGGAGAAGACTATGATGATAGCTTGTTTCAGTAACTAGACATACCTCTACCTGAGCCATTATATCTTCTGCAATATCCATGGGTTGGACTTTACATCAGATGAAGGTAAGGATTGTTCTCCTCAACAGAGTAATTGAATAAGAAGCGTATGTAGAGCAACCTCAAGGTTTTGAGGTAAACCAGAAAGAGACCCTTGTATGCAGATGGAAGAAGATCTTATATGGATTCAAACAACTTGATGCAAACCCTCTCATACACAGCGGAAGCGTGTTGAAAATTTTCTATAACAGAGATAATATATCAGAATGGTTACTTAGAAGTTCAAGATGATGGATTGCTAATCCATGACAAACTCTCATGATGACAGAAGAAGTGTTACTTGGATACCTTTCAGTTTGAGCCTTGCCACGATGTCATGAGATAGCAGGAAACAAAAGTGTTGAATTCAACCATGATATATTGTAATGATCAGAGCTATATGAATCCTCTAGAGAAAACCAGTGTTCCAGACAGACCAAAGTACATTGAGATCAAGCATTACATTCTCTGTGATGAAGTCCAAAAAAGAGAAGTGGCTCTCCAATATATCTTCACAGATGAGCAGATATCAGATATCTTGGTAAAGCCTCTGTCCAAGATGATAAAGTTTGCGTACTCAAGAAACAAGTTGGAGCTCATGGAGACAACTTCCTTATTGAAAAAGGAAGAGATTACTCCCAGGTTGGGAGGGAGCACTGATGTGTTATTGATTTATGGACAGTCATTTTTCAATTCGAAAAATGGACCAGGATGAGCAGTTCCTTTCCAATTCGAAAAGTGGTTTGAGATTTCTGACAGACAGGCATTTTCCAGTTCGGAAAATGGTCCAAATCGGACAATCATTTTCGTAACTGCAAAGAGTATTCTATTTTATTATTGATGTATTATTCATTAGATCAATCCCCTTTTGTGGATTGATCATGTCGGGCATTGTAAATGACCAAATCCCCTTTTGTGGATTGGTCAAACCCTAATTGTAATATGCATAATGAGAAGTCAACCCCTAGAATTAATTAAAGTGGTTATAACCACCCAGAAGGAGAAGTCGGCCTTGCCAGTGAAAAGACACGTCCTTTCAGCACCTGCCAGATTGTATAAATAAAGGAGGCTACCGCCTCATTTGTTCACGCACTTGTTCATCAAAGCGCAAGTTTTGGAGCTGCAGTTGGAGAAGAAGGAAGAGAGATAGAGGCGAATACTTGAGAGAGGACTTTCTGTATTGTTTGTTTTATTCTCTTGGCATTGTATTGGCTATCTATATTAAGGAAATTTTTGTTGGGTTTTCTCCCCCATGAGGGTTTCCCAGGATAAATGATGTGTGTCTTGTGATTGTGTATTTCTCAGTGATCCTATCTATGCTATTGTTATCTAGTGAATTGAAAAGAAACCTAATAATAGCTTAAACTCTAACATGGTATCAGAGCTAAGCTGAAGAGAGCATCTTTCACAAAAAGAAGAAAAACGTCACTATTGTCATACATGAAAATTAGGGTTTTTATTAAAGAGGAATTTCAGCCCAAAAGCCATCTAGAAAAGTATGCCCTTCCTCAAGGAACTCTTTGGCACCTTCAGAGCACTTTTTCAGTGGTTAGATCTCCCGGAAAGTGAAACCCTAGTTTTCACTAGTAACAGAAGTACCAGAAAACCAAAAGCACCAGTCCAGAAATCTGCTGGTCAAGTTTGACGGGGCAAAAATTTGGATTTAAATCTGACTGTACCAGCATACTCGCCTCAACTCAGCGCTTCCAGCCCCTGGATCAGAATTTCAAAATTTGAAGTTTGAAAAATTAGGGTTTCCTCATAAAACCCTAAGTTGCAGTTGCAATTGTAGTTTCAGAATAAGTTGCAGTTGCAGTTGCAATTTCAGTATCAGTTGAAGTATCAGCTATAGTACCAGTTGCAGTCACCCTTGAAGTTCTTAAGACTTGGTAATTATTACCGCTGCTACCAGATGGTGCCACTACCAGCGTGCTATCAAAGGTATGTACTCACATATGTTTAAATGGTTAAGCTTTAAAGGGTATTTGCAGGAGAAGGGATCTCTTGCCATAGATCCAAAAGGATCTCAAGATCCAACACATTCAGAGGGATAATGCAACCCAGGTTTGATTATTCTAAATATGCATCTATTTGTTATGACATTATTTTGATCTAAGTTGCATGTTGAAGCTATGACCATCATACTAACCTTTGATCAAAATCTAAGTCAAAGTATTAAATTGATTAAAGTTAAGATCATAGAGTTTATTCTCTAACCCAACCTTCTGTCAAGATAGCATATTGTCCTAGTACAAAAGACAGGTTGAAGAAAGCACCTGTCATCTTGAGTGAAGGAGACTTGGAAGAAAAGCAACACTCTCATTCTTGAGGACAAGACACCAGGTTCCAGACAGGTCACAAGTGATAGCTCTAAAGGAGCTACTATGATGATTATTCGTGTCCTTGTTTTATCTACTATTATCAAAAGAGTATTATTCTTGCTTGTTGTTTTGTTGACCTTATTTCAGGTCACAAGTGATAACCTTGAGGAAGCTATAGTTGCAGAAGGCAATGTTATCCCGATATCTAGGGATAACTAGGAGATCATGTCTCGAGGCCCACATGGTCCTAGACATGGAGTACCGAGAGCAGGAGCGACCTGAGCATGGTCCTGGAGGACCCATGTTCTTCTTCTCAGACATTTTGTCCTGACATCCATACCAGCCTCCATCACTACCGGCCTGGGCTTGCATCAGAGAGGGCTCTTGCTCCATGAGGTAATTCTTCCAAGGTATCATGGTATGTGTCATATTTGATCATTATAACCCTCTTATGTATGCATTAGATCTCTTTCATTTCAGATAACTGCTTGGATCTTACACTAATCTACTTGACCACTGTTGGGGTGATTGATTGGGTAGCTTAGCA
>ML855445.1:15201-28301 GCA_009831015.1 Picea engelmannii | reverse complement strand
CCAAAACTACCTATGGCTATAGCCAAATGGATCCTTCTTCGGCTAACTCGGGAAGGTTGGTTTGAATTTGGCACTTAGTTCCAATCACCTTCTTTAAGCATGAAACATGAAAAACATGATGTAGCTTCGAATGAATGGGAAAAACTAACTGATAGGATACTTGTCCCACACGCTTGAGAATGGTATAAGGACCATAAAATTTGGGCACTAGCTTCTGACAATGCTCGGCCTTGAGGGAAGTTTTCTTGTAAGGTTGCAGTCGAAGAAACACTTGATCCCCTTCTGCAAATTAACGTTCAGAGCGACCTTGATCTGCTTGTTGCTTCATGCGATTCTGTGCCATGACCAAATTCTCTTTGAGGGTACGAAGAATAGCCTCTTGAACTGTAAGTGTTTGGTCAATTTCCTGGACCTTCGAGACACCAGGTAAGTATGAGAGAACTGAAGGTGGCTTCTGTCCATATACCATTTCAAAAGGAGTCATGTGTAGCTGTATGGTATGAAGTGTTGTACCACCATTCAGTTAGGGGTAATCATTGAGCCCACTGATTTTGCTTTTCCGAGGCAAAAAACCTTAAATATGTTTCCAAACACTTGTTGACAAATTCCATTTGACCATCAGTTTGGGGATGATAAGCTGTGCTGAGGTGCAATTGGGTGCCTTGTGGCTTGAACAGTTCTTGCAAAAAATTTCTTGTGAAATTTGGGTCACGATCAGAAACAATAGAGTGCAGCATGCCATGAAGCTTGAAGACCTGATCCATGAAAATTTGAGCCACCGTGGATGCTGCAAATGGGTGTTGAAGAGAACATAAATGAGCATACTTGGAAAGGCGATCAACAATCACCATGATGACTTATTTATTTCCTGATTTGGGTAAGTCAGTAATAAAATCCATAGAGATATCCTTCCAAATAGCAGGTGGAATCGGAAGCGGTTGTAGTGTTCCCAGAGATTTGACTGTTTCTCCCTTGTTGAATTGACACACATCACATTCAACGACAAAATTACAAATGTCATGTTTCATACCATCCCAGAAAAAAGAACGTTTGACCCTGTCATAGGTTTTGGTGAACTCGGAGTACCCCGCTATGGATGTAGCATGAAGCTTAGAAAGTACCGTGGATTTAAGCTTTGATTGTTTACTTAAATACAAACGACCTTTGTATCAAAGCTCATCATGGAGCCAAGGGTGCCCTGGGGAAGATGGAGCATTGGATTGCAATTGTTGGATCAGATGTGGACTTTTGGGATCTTGTAGCCATTCCTGGCGAATGACTTGGAGCCAATCTGGTACAATGAAGGAAAGAAAAAAAAAGGGATCCTTCATCTTCATATTTTTTGGAAAGTGCATCCGCAACCACATTGTCTTTTACTTTCTTGTAAATGGTCTCATAATCATATGCAAAGAGCTTAGTCACCCATTTTTGTTGCTCCAGTGAGGAAATGCATTGTTCGAGAAAATACTTGAGGCTTTGATGGTCTGTCTTAATTTGGAAATGTTTCCCCAATAGATAAGGGTGCCACAGATCAATGACATGCATAATAGCCAACATTTTCTTTTCATAGATTGATTTGCCCAGATTTCTTTCAGATAGTTTCTTTCTAGTAAAGGCCAAAGTTCGACCCTCTTGCATAAGGACAACACCAATTCCTCTCCCTGAGGCATCACATTCTAACATAAAGGTATTTTTGAAATCGGGAAGGGAGAGGATTGGAGTGGTGCACATGGACATCTTCAAGGTTTGAAAATCTTGAGCAACGACTGAAGTCCAAGTGAAAGAGTTCTTTTTTAGGAGAGTAGTGAGAGGTGCTGCAATCTTTCCATAATTCTTAACAAACTTGCGATAATACCATGTTAACCCCATAAATCTATGAAATATCTTGAGAGTCTTTGGGTGAGTCCAGTCTTGCATAGCTTCAATCTTTTTAGGATCCACCTTGACGCCATCCTTGCCAACCAGATGACCCAAGTATTCTACTTCTGAGGCGCTAAAAGAACATTTAGACTATTTTAGGAAAAGTTGGTGCTGAGAGAGTAGATGGAGAACTCGATCCACATGAGAAAGATGGTCTGTCCAGGTTTTACTATAGATGAGGATATCATCAAATAAAACTAAGACAAAATGGCAGAGAAAAGGAAGGAAGACATGATTCATGAGGCTTTGGAAGGTGGAGGGGGAATTACACAAGCCAAAGGGCATGAACAAAAACTCATAGTGGCCCTCATGAGTTCTAAATGAAGTCTTGGGAATGTCTGCCTCTTTCATACGTATCTGGTGGTAGCCTGAATGAAGATCAAGTTTATTAAAGAATTGGGTGCTACTCAATTCATCGAGGAGGTCATCAATGACATGAATGAGAAATTTGTCTTTAATGGTAAGTTTGTTGAGGGCACAAAAGTTAGGACATGTTCACCAAGAACCTTATTTATTCAGGAGCATGACCACAGGAGAAGAGTAGGGGCTCGTACTAGGGCGGATAACACTTGCATTAAGGTTAATCCCCCATTTGTAGTTTGACATTCTCACATTGGCCCCCACTTCCACTCACATCTTAGTTCACATCCACGAGTTGCATATAAAACAAGGCTTATGCAAAGTTTATATCCATGATTATTTCCTCATGGAATGGTTCCTGAAGTCCCGTCATCCTCCCATTTCCAAGGATGTAGCCATGAATATACCTAGGAATGAGGAAGAAGCTATACAAAAGCCCAGTAGTATGATATGATCTATGAAAAATCAAGGTATATCTATATCATTCTTCCCGATTCCCCTCACTCTCATTTATATGAATTTTCTGCACCAAGGGAATCCCATGTGGCTGATAGACTTATTGTATCTATGTTTCATACCTGTTCACATCCTACTCCTCTCAAACCTAGTGGATATGGTCACACTTATGGTGGGGTTATAAATTCATACCCTAAACCTTATGTGGGATATCCTTCAACAACTTATGGGTATCCTAATCCCCTCATGATTCTCCATGCTCTTCATCTTATATGGGCACTAGTACCTCATACTCCACACCCCATTCACATCCACATATACATGTACCTTCTTGTAAAAACTCTTCTTATGGAGGGGCTACTGTGAACCCCTATTACCCCTTTCTCGACCCACTGCTAGCTACTTTGGTCCCTCCAACAATGGTACCCCAAACCCTTGTTGATCAACATACACCCTTTCCACAAGGGAAAGAGTATGCATAACAAACTACTCCCAATCCCCCTAATCAGAATAAGAAGAAGAACAAAGGGAAGGGCAAGTAGAATAACCAAAATTAGGGGAACCAAAATCCAAAACCTAATACTAATTCTTGGGGTAATAAACCTGCCACAACCCAATGTCAAGGTAAAAATCCCCAACCCAAGTATGGGAAGAATCAAAACCTTCGTACTAATAAACCTTGTGCTAGTTGTGGTGTCTACAAACACTATACCCATGAATGTCCCTTGTTACTTGAAATGCATTATATGTGGGATGTAGCCGAGGATGACAAGCATGATAATAGTCAACCTACCCCACCATCCTTGTCACAACTAGTTGTGTTGAGAAATCCTTTTCCAACACAAGGATTTGTGTCCACCGTAGAAGCCACTCCTTCTGGACCACCCCTCACTTCCACCACTCCTTGGAATGGGAATTACTAGATACTTTAATTAGATTCAACTGATGTCAACCTCACCACTCAACCTCACTAGTATGGTAGGCCTCCCGAAGGAAAACCTACTGAGTCTTCTAATCCCCCTCTATCCAATAATGCAAATTCCTCTCCCAAGTGAAAAATCTAGACTTATCTCCTAAGGTACCCAAGGTTCCATTAAGGAAAAATGCCCCCAAATCCCATGCATGGACAACCCACAACTATAACATAGTATATGACTTAGCTCAATCCCTTGTAGCAATGTCATCCCTTGAAGTTCTCTAGACCTTTCCTTCACAATGAAAGGATTTACTATTTGATTTAGGTATAGTTGATCTATCAGATGACGGGATGATTACCTTTGATACTAACAAGATTGAAACATGTTTATTACCACCTTCAGTGGCCTTTCAAATTCTAGTGTCCATAAAAAATTCCATCATTAATCACTGCATTGTTGATGAAGGTGCATTCACATGCATCATGTAAGCCCAAGTATGAAATAAGTTAAGCTCTCCAAAACTCATCCCATCTATGATCTCCCTTTGTGCATATGATGGATGACCCTCTAATCCTGAAGCGATTTTTCAGAATTGTCCCATCCAACTGGAAGGAAAGGAAGAATATATTGACATTGGATTATATATGCCCCTTTGGACTATAACATTCTTCTAGGTTGAATCTTAATATATGCCATGAAGGTATTTCCCTCTTCGATATTTCCTAATATGATATTCACTCATAACAAGAAATTCATCACCATAGATCAATTGACCTACGATGATCCTCAAGCACAACTTCATTCTGACCACGTGGTGTCTTCCTTCGATGGAAGCCAAACAATTCCGTCTCTTTCATACATCAGTGTTGGAGTACACAAAGACTTAACATTACTTGGTGCATATTACGAGCCTCCCCCTATAGTTACCCACCCTAGTTCATCTAATTTCTATATGGTGTTATCATCTCATAGGCTAATAGTACCACCACTATAGTCATCGATTGGACCATCAATTCTGGTATCTTCAATTCCACCACTTGTAGGGAATTCTCATCTGCATTACCCCTTTGGCTAGGTCCCTTTCATATTTTTGTTTCTCGGAATAATAAGTATCCCTATCATGGTCACATTGAATTTTACTAACCTCACATTAGGGATCTTGGTTTGGTACTTGGATCCCCGTCCTACTCCTCTTCCACCCTATGTGCCAACTTTGTATTTGTCTCGGAATCATGTTCAACCAACACCAATGACCCCCGTAGCCCCTAAGGAACCTATGCAAGCCCCAATTCAACCAACATGGGCTGGGAAAGGAATTGGTGAAGAGGAAAAATCCAAAAAGGAGGGGGGCACAAAGAATCCTAAAAAATCTATGGCCACCCAGAACATAACATCTAGGGTCATACCTCCATGTGCCTTATGTGATATATCTATCCATGCTACTGGCAATTTTCCTATTCTCCTTGAACTAAAGTTACTTTATAACATTGATAATTTAGAACCAAATTCTTGCAAACAAATCACCCATGTGGTTTTTGTGATACATATGGCCATTATTCTCATCATTCTCCTAGAATAAACTAGTTTTGTGATGCCCTTGAAATCATTCATCAGTTGGATTCCACTCATGATGAAGCCCCAACCCTAGTAGTAAAGGGCCCCTCTCTCAAGCATGAAAATTTTTCCAAGACAATCATCAATCGATCATTGAGATTGCCCCCCTTGAAGTGAAAATCGATGATAATTCAATGCGAATTATCTACCTATCATTCTGGCCTATCTAGATGACCTCAATGCTCATTCCAAGAAAAGGTTGCAACTCTAAGAAGAGTTTTGAACTATCTTCCTTACATTTCGTAAGTATAGAATACAATTGAACCCCCTCAAGTGTGTCTTCTTTGTTCCCATGGGTTGGATTTTGGGATTCATTTTCTCCAAATCCAACATCACCATCAATCCTCTTAAGGTTCAGGCCATTTTTGAACTTCCTCTTCCTCACAAATTACGCCAATTGCAAAGCCTATAGGGGAAATCCAATTTAGTATGTTGGTTTATCCCAGACTATCCCATCACTGCCCATGGGTTCTTTCATTTATTACATTTTGATATCCCATTTGTATGGAATGATCAAGCTCAACAATCCTTTGATGCACTAAAAAGGGCACGCACATCAACACTTTTTATTAGTACCCATGACTTTTAAAATGACTTCATCCTCTACATTTTCGCTTCACACTTTTCTATCGCTGGAGTCTTAGTTCATTATGGTTTCAATGGATGTGAGAATGCCATTTATTCCATGAGTAAGAACCTATATGAACCCTATTTTTCCTATTCATATAACGATGATTTGGCCTTGGCTATTTTCTTCTCTGTCCAGAAGTTATGTCATTACATCTTGATGCATAAAACCAAGGTATTTACGTACACTAACCCTATGTCCTTCCTATTGATTCAGAGGGTCATCGATGGGATGTATTCTCATTGGATCATCCTTCAGGAGTTTGACTTAGTGTTTTTGACCCCTAAGAACAAGAAATTCTTAGCCCTCGTTGAGTTTATTTTTGAATTCCCAATTGGTGTGACTGACCCACCCTTGAAGGATGACCTTCTAGATGAACACTTGTTCACCATATTCATTGATTATCCTTGGTATGGTGACATAATCAGTTACTTTAAATCCTATAATTTTTTTCCATACTTGACCTGAGATGGTCGATGAAGTATTTTCCTTCAAGCGCCTCTCTATCTCCTCATTGAGGACTATATTTATTGTCAGGGAGATGATAACTTGTTTCATTATTGTCTAAACCATGAGGAAGTAGAACAGGTCTTGAATGGTTTCCATAAAAAATATTATGGTGGTCACCTTTCAAGGATGGCCACTGCCCAAAACATCATGTGCGCAAGTTATTTTTGGCCTACTCTTTTCACTGAATGTATACATGAAGTTAAACATTGTACTAACTGTCAACTTTTTTCCCCCAAGGAACAAACCCCACCAGCCCCGTTGCACCATGTTATCATAGCTGGTCCATTTTGTAAATGAGCCATTGAATTCATGGATTTTAAACCACCTTCTTTCGACATTCATAAATACATCATTGTGGCTATCAATTATTTCACTAAATGGGTTGAATCCATGCCAACATTCAACAGTACCTTGGCTACTACAACTTGCTTTTTCTTTAACCACATGATTTCTTGATTTGGTGTCCTAAATAAATTGGTATTTGACCATGGCCAACACTTTGAATATCAAATATGGGATGAACATGCATCCATGTTGGGTTTCAAGCAATAGAACTCTTCCTCATACTATCAATATGGGAATGGACAAATTGATGTCGTCAATAAAATCCTAAAAACCATTCTCCAACAGATAATTGATAAGCACAAAATCAATTGGCACTACATTCTCATCCCAACCTTATGGACCTATAGGAATTATTCTAAAACTTCCATGGGATTCACACCCTTTCATGTCATCCACAATGTGGAAGCAATTCTTTCGATTAAGTGCCAGATCCGCTCCTTTAATTTGGCCATTGAACTTCTCCCTGATACTACTCCATTAGAGAAGAGACTGGTAATGTTGGAGTGCACCAATGAATAATACCATGTCACATTGCAAACCATCAAAGTAGCTATAAAGTGCACCAAATCCTAGTATGACTGAAAGGTCCACCCTCGTGTTTTTCATGAAGGTGATCTAGTCCTAGTGTATGACTCATCCCATGACATATTAGGTTAGGGAAAATTTGAACCTTTATGGAAGGGCTCTTACATTGTCAAACAATGTATGGGTAAGGGGGCATACCTTCTTGAGGGTCTTGAAGGGTATTTTATCCCTAACCCTCGTAATACACTCTACCTCAAGAAATTCTACCCTTGATTGTTTTTCTAGAGTGTTTGTGCATATTCTACATAGATTAGGCAATATTTTTGCATCCCTTTTGTAAAGCCTACATCTCATTAGTTGTCTTCTTTCACTTTCAAATGGACTCTTCTTCTTGTTTCTACATTGGTTATTTCGATGGTGTGAGTCGTTATTCGATGAATCTAGCCTCGATAGCTTGGGACCTTTTTACCCCCACTCATACCCTCATCCACTTTTGTGGTGTTTGTGTTGGATCTACCACCACCAACTAGGCCGAATATGATGTTGTGATTGGTTTGTTTCTTTGTGATTTTTACTTCAAAAAATTAATTTTCCAGTTAACATATTGACATAGGGTCCTTGAATTTTGATTATAAACTAAGTTAAAACCATTCTTTTCCTTGTTGGAAATTTAAAATTCAAAATTTATGATTGTTGTTTCATAGGTTTCATCAATTTTTCCAATTCAAAAATTTATTTTCAGCATTGCATTTTCCTATAAAACGTATTTCTTGCATCATAATTAGTCAACATCTTAATTCCAACATTCTAGAAATTACATATTATTTTTTGTGTAAACTAATATTTCCAACAATTAATTTATTGCAAAAAATTTAATTTCTAGGATTGTTCAAGGTTTGAAATTTTCATCTTAAATCATAATTTAGCCTCAATTCATAATAATAGTATCTTGGAATTTGCATTTGAAAGTTTCATTGAGAAAATTTTGCATTTTGTATCCAAATGTGAATGTAGAAATTTATTTCCAGAATTGCATTTGAGCATTGTACTTTCATTTACTTTACTTGCTCAATTCCTTAGTTTATTTTAAAATATGAAATATAACTTCATTGTAATATCATTAAAATTTCAGATCTAAAGAAAGTCTAAGAATCTATTGCACACTATCTTAAACAAGACTTGGAACTTGGTTTGGAACCATCACATACAACTTAATAAAAAACACCTTAATCAGATTCCTAATCAAACTCATTGGTCCACATACCCTGCATTGTCATACTTGAACTAATTGGTCTTATATTTTTCATAGTGAAAACTCCTTTTTTTTGGAGAGGAACCAACCTAAAAAGAGAGGAAGTGTCATTGTGGTGATAGTGGTAGCTATCCTTAGATACACAAACTAACACCTTGTGATTAGGACTTTTACACATTATGGGTCCTATATATTGTTGTAACAATCCCATTAGAGGTAGCCTTAGTGAAGACCACAAGGGAAATTGGGTTTTTTGTGGGCACTTTCTAGGTTGAAACCATCTTTTGGTTTTGGAGTATGACCTAAAATTGATTCTAATTGGCTAAGATCCTGTCTTCCTTAGACATAAGGAAACATGGTAATCGCCCAAGACTCCAAGGCATTTAACAAGAGTGAAAGTTTACCCTCTTATGGACCACCAATGAGTTATTTTAGATGGTGTGCTATTTCTTGAATAATGATTATGAGTTGGTGCACATTTGTAAAAAACAACAAGTGATTTCTATCCTCACAAGTAATTGACCATTGAATTATGATATATTTTTCCACATTAGAGAAAAACATATGAGCACTTCTTAAAATTACATTGCAAAATTTTATATTGTTTAAGGAGGGGTACTTCTCCAAACAAAACATTATTTAACCTTGTCGACCATTCCCATTTGTTTGTTAGAAAACAAGAGCATAGAGAAATAAAATAAAATAGATGCAGAAATAAAACATAAAAGATACACAATACAATAGAGACACATATATACATGGTTCACCCAATATGGGCTACATCCATCAGATAAATTGTGAGCCCTTCCTTTATTATTATCCAACAAATGAAGGGATACAACCTATAACACACCCATTATAACTTCCTCTTCTTTTTCTCACAGTCTCCTCTCTTAGAATACAATATTCACACTCATACGCTAGCCACAATACATTCCCTCATACATAAAAGAGGGTTTCCTTCTAGGGAAAAAAACCCTAACATAACTTCTACCGTCATATCTGTGACCTTATAATGAATGGTCTAGATTGACTACGAAATTACAATATTTTACAAGGCAATTTTCCCAAAACATTCTCTCTAGGGACACTTCCCCCCCTAGACCCCCTTGAAAAAATATGTGGGGGGGAAAATCCACCCCACACCCCCCATCAGGAAATGGGATCCAAACAAAACTGAAACAATACCTCTAAATCAGGAAGATAATCAAAATCCACAACCAACAATCTCCCACTTGGAGGTTGATCACAAAAAATCCGTTGTTTTTGTATCTACTAGACTATGATCCACCTTGGACCTGGCAAGTTTCTCATATTCACCTTCATTCTTGAAGGCCAATAGAAACCGAGAAGGAAGTCAATTTCTCCCTTGTTACTAGATTTGTTAAAATTTCTGCATGATTCTGGCTAGTATGTATCTTTTTCAACTTCAATTTTCCATCTTCTAAGATAGATCATATGAAATGATACCTGAGTTGTATATGTTTAGTCTTAGAATGGAAGGATAAGTTATTTTCAATATGAATGGAACTTTAGCTGTCATGATACAACCTGCTATTATCCTATTGATTTCCCAATTTCTCCATAAACCTCTGTGACCAAATACTATTTTTACTAGCCTCTGTAACAACAACATACTTTGCTTCCATTGTTGAAAGTGCGACAACCTTTTGTATTTTTGAAATCCAACTTACTGCTATTCCACCTATAGTAAAATCATACCCCTTGGTGCTCCTCTTGCTATATTTATCACCTTCCATATATAAATCAACATATCCTTGTAGAACAATGCTTGAACCTCCAAAACATAATGCTTGAGTAGTAGTACCTATAAAATACTTGAGAATCCATTTTATTTCATCCCAATGTTATTTATTGGATTGTTCATATACTTTCTCACAACTCCTACTACATGTGCAATATCTGGTCTTGTGCAGACCATCACATATATAAGGTTGCCAACCACTGATGAATAAGGGACCCTGGACATGTATTCTATCTGCTCCTATGTCTTGGGACACATTTCCTTAGTTAATTTGAAATGGTTGGCCAAATGTGTACTAACTGGTTTTGAATTATGCATTCTAAACCTCTCCAACACCTTCTCTATGTACTCACTCTGATACAATATCAATTTGTGATTTTTTATGTCTCTTGTTATTCTCATACCAAGGATTTCTTTGTAGCACCCAAATCCTTCATCGCAAATGAATTAACTAATTTCCTTTTGAGCACATTTATATCTTGCATGTTAGACCCTGCAACAAGCATGTGATTTACATACAATAGCAAAATTATATAACTTCCATTTTCTATCCTCTTAAAATAAACACTATGATCAAAATGACATCTACTATAATCTTGTTCTATCATAAACCCGTCAAATTTCAAATACCACAGCCTTGGAGCTTGCTTTAGGTCATACAAGATCTTCTTCAACCTGCATACCAAATTCTCCTTCCCTTTGACCTCATACCCATGTGGCTGCTGCATATAAATATCTTCCTCCAAATCCCATGGAGAAAATCTATTTTGACATCTAATTGTTAAAGATGAAAATCTTCTACTGCCACAAGACTTAAAATAGTCCTAATTGAAGTCATTTGATCAACATGAGAAAATATTTCATCAAAATATATACCTTTCTTTTGTGCAAACCCCTTTTCAACAAGTTTGGATTTATACTATTTTTTTCCTCCATCTTCTTCCTTCAACCTATAAAACCATTTATTCTACAATGCTATATTTCCCGTAGGCAACTGAACCAAGTCCCAAGTTTGGTTATTTACCTTGGAGTCCATTTCCTCTTTCATGCCTTGCTCCCACTTCTTTTTAGTTTCTACATGAATTTAATCTTCATAACTTTTTGGTTCACTAGAATCAGTCAACAATAAATAATAAAATGAAGGAGAGTATTGTTGAGTGGGTATACTTAACCTGGTATATTGATCAGAATCTGGACCAGGGGTCAAAATTTAGCCCAAAAATGAAAGTGTTCAGAATCACCTCAAAACGAACAGGTGCATAGCCCTCATCGTCACAAACCCAACACACTTCAAACAGGGTCAAATGGACATCGAATGAGTGAGATATCACGATCTGTTTCATTTGCCAAACATGCAAAAAAAAGATGCTGACTGTACAGTCCGTACATGATGATGTGGAAAGGTACGAATCACACGTGGCAGATGATGTGGCAAGTGCTGATGTGTCAGTGCTGAGTTGGCAGTTAGCAGACGTGGGTGAATAAACTGCTAACATGTGGCATCATTGTGGCAAATGGTTTGGTGCCACGTGGCCCAGGCGTGGGCTGCCATGTGGCACTGTGTTAAGTGTGGTTGTTTAAAATTATATGGAGTCTGTGGGGATAAAACCTCGGACCTCCACCCACGGTGGAGTGCCTTCACAGAGCATGGGTTACCAACAGTCCACGTGTTGTTACTTGTTATATATATAAATTCATATATATTTAAATTTGAATGTGGTGTAGTTTGGAGCGGGTCCGGGCTGGGGCTTAGCCCCAGCCCCCATTCCTATGCGATAAACCATGTGACCACACCATAAGTATTTGTGCACACATTTCAAATGGTTTCAAACCCCACATTCCTGGACACATGTCACGGCCACATCCAATCTTGGAACCTAGCCCCTTTTGTGCACGGGAGACGTGGCCACATGGTGCCATGCGCCCAACACCTCTAAGGTTTGGGGGCTTAGTTCCCTAACCGTTCTACAGTTGCATGTGTTTTGCGGGTATGTGCATGGTGCTATGTTTAAGAATGGAAAAATGCACAGAGGCTAGGTTACTCACACACATGTGCGTTTTGGCGAACCAGAGACAACAAGCTTGAACGAGGAAAATGGCAGGAGGCCTATCTTCTTCATTTTTTGGTCAAATGAGGTGCCGAAAAATCCCAGCTAGGGGTTTTTGGATGTTCTGAATCCATTGGAACTATTTTTAAAGGCATTTGGAGACATCTATTGTAGGTTTTACACCATTGAATTTTCAGGGAGCTGTAGGGAGCTTAGGGCCCCATTGATGGAGGCCATGCTCAGATGAGCCCAAGTCTGTTTTCTATGACTAAATAGTCATTTTTGGCTAATTGTTATGCTATGAACACATTGAGATAGGTTTCAGAGGCATTTGAGGATTTTTACAAGTGTTTTTGCCACAAGGAAGCTCAGGGAAGCTCAAGGCCACATGTAGAAGAGGTCATGCCTGGATGAGTCATGATCCGTTTTCAGAGTTCTATTAGTCATTTTTGGGGTTTTTATGTATTCTGAACCCAATGGTACAGTCAGTAAATCCATTGGAGTTGAGCAGAATATTGTAAAAGAATCATTGACAAACTAATCCCAGAGAGCCTAGTCCATTGATGGAGGCTCAAGGAGATGTAGCCCAGTTGGGGGTGAACTCCTTTACCATGTTGTTCTTGTTGTGAGTGTTTGCTGGTTATTACTTGCTGCATGTTATATTTGCTGTTGTATTATTTAAACTACATATTTAACCTTTCAAATAACCTGACACATACACACATAAAAGAAGCCTAAACTTGACACATAAAACCTCTTG
>ML855444.1:2660-28301 GCA_009831015.1 Picea engelmannii | reverse complement strand
GGAATAAGTCAGATGGAATTCTTGGGCCACATCCTCCTTATTTTTCAGAAATTGGGAAAATCAAAGATATAATGTGTGATGAAAATATGATGGAAAGTCATAAGGATGGTAAGGTTAGTATTGATAAAGTAAAGTATACCATCCCTATGAAAAGGTATTCCAAGAATTTTAAGGAAAAATCAAGCTCACAAAATTTGCACTTGGAACCTATGGAAAACCATCAAATGTTTTTTAAGGAGGATTGTCCCAAGTGGCCTAAAGTTAGAAACTGGGATTCACATGGAAAAATCAGAAATCAACATAAAGTGTATCAGTCTTCTAACAACTCTTCTCATCCAGTGGGATGACATAAAGTTAGACATGATAGTGAGAGGACCCCTCCTTGAATGTTTTCTTCATATGGAAACTTGGTGCCCAAAGGGACACCCTTTGTAACGTATCTCTAACCCTTCTTCTTATATTTCAATTTTGTATTATTTCATTTCATTATGTTATTATGTACTTAGATGTATTTTTGTATCATTGTTTCATTTTGTAGTTAGAAATGTTGTACAATGGTTATTTATTTATGTAATTGTGGTTTACAACATTTCATTTTGTTATATATGTATTTTATGTTGGGTATTGGTGAACACTATGTTTTGTAGATGTTGGATTCTCGTATGCTCTCCTTCCCAAGTGTGAAGATCAAACACACGTCCCCATGTGGAGCCAGATATTGACCACCTATTCAAATAGGGGGTCAAATCCATGTACCATGAATATATGCATCATCATATGCTACCAAGTAAGAGACTTCCTGGTTCTACAAGGCATTTTTGGCCTTCAACACATATTTTTGTAATTCGAATTTCTGCTCCCCTACGTGGCATAATAATGTAATGCGTATACATGGATCATAGTTAGGTAATTTACCTTAGTATTTATCCATTAGGATAGTTCCTTTCACTGAGTGTTTTTTTTCCTCAAGTTATTAGTTTGGCTTAACCAGCCTTATTAATTTCCCTTGAGTTTTTGATTCCCACAAATAATTCCTCCAAAGTGGTGAAAGGTGTTCTAATGGTGTCATCCTATGGTATCTAGTGTTTAGGAATGATGTAAATGACCATGTAAGACATCTCTATAAGTTTTACGGAATTCCGTCGAGTCTAGATAGTTTTTTTTTAATTAATTAAAATTGCCTAAGGTTGGGTAATTTAATTAATTAATTTTAATTAAATTTTGATAAATAATGTAAAAAATAGGGGTATTTGTGCTCAAAAGAAATGGAATGAGACCCCCTACACCCTTGGACCAAGTTTCAGCTCAGTCAGACAAATTTTGCTAGGTGTTTGTCCATAGGGAGTCCAAGTCACTCAAAACAACAATTTTAATTGCTAAAGTCATGACATAGTAAAATGTAAATTTTTGTAATTTTGAGCAAATTGAGAAAAGTAAAGGTGAAATATGATTATAAAACACTTTCCTAACCTACCCAACCCTTTTCCAACCCTTACACACCCCCCTCACTCAAACACTCACTTAAACCCTCACACCCCCTAGGGGATTTGTGCCCCCCTCTCATCAGAAAACCTTTGATTGACCTTTGGATTGAGTTGTGGGTCCCTCTCTCCACATGTGATCCCTCCTTTTCCTCCCACATCACCTTTTGGGTGTGTCCCACCCCCTCCAACTCATCTCCACCTCATCCTTCCATGCCAAAACCCTAGAGTTGTGCCCCCCCTCTTTGAGATCACCACTTTGACTTGGGTTTTCACACTTGGCATTAATCAAAGAGGGGTCAATTTTCCTTTAAAGGTAAAAATAAAGGCCCTCCATCACTCATTTCACCACCATATCTTGATTATTGTTATGCTACCGAATTCTTGCCTCATCCCTCTCTCATATTCCATTCTTGCTTTCACTCATTTTCTCTATTTAGGAGAGGAGCTTGTAGCAATTAGTTGCTGCAACTTCCTCATTTGGAAATAAGAAAGAGCTTTGGAGAACCTTGGTGTACATGAGATTTTGTCTTGGATTCACTTGGATTGGAGGTGATATTGTGCTTATGAATTTTTATGTGAGATCTAGAGTAGACATCTAAAACAGATTAGTTTGTTTAGATAGATCATGCAATAGTGTAGTTGTAGATCTATTTGAGTAGGATATTAGGTAGTGAAAATTAGTTTTTATTATCTATTTATCTCACCCATTTGTTTTCTCTCATCTCATATTTGTCTCATAAGTTGCAGGTTGCTTCAAGGGTTTGCAAGGTTCGCTTCAAGTTGGAAGCCTTCTTTCATAACCTATCTTAAACTCCTTCTTTTTCTTAGTTTTATTTGTTGTTCATTCACATTCAGTTTTTGGTTTTATAACACTCTTAGATAGGTCAATATATCAATCTTATTTTATGAAATTTTAATGCAGAAATTTTTTGTTGAAAAACAATTTTTTTCTTAACTTTTCTGTGTGTTTTGCAACATTTCCAACAAGCAATAGCTTGCTGGTTTTTGCAGGTTCTTGCCAGGTCAAGGGTAAATGCTGTCCATTTTTAGTCACAAAACACACAAATGACCCTTCCTTTGATTGGGTAACAACACTTAACCATTTCTCTCTCCTTTCTAAGCATTGTAGCAAGCCCAAAGGGGTCCCCAAGTGGCTTGCCTTCATCTTTTAAATTTCTATTATTGTAAATCTATTAGTGCCTATATCTTGGTGTGAGTTTGACAAAGCTAACCCCCAAAATCGTAAGGCTAGGAGCTCATTTAGTTTTCTGCAAGTTTTTATTCTTTTCCCCACTTGTCATTAGGACAAGTTTGTGTGGCTAGGTTTCTTTATTTTAATTTATTTATTTCCCAATCCCCTTTGGCACAAAATAGGAAGGCTTGCCTCCACCATGTGCCATTGTGAGTGGTTTGTATTTCAATTTTTTTTTCTTTCATTCTTTAGTTGCCTACACCTTGGATGTGAAGTTGGCCTAGCCAACCCCCAAAATCATATGGCTATCTTAGTTATATATTTCTAATGTGTTGTGCTAAATGGATTAAAATCATCTAGAAGTAGATCTCGTACCACTAATGCTAGCTTAATCCCATGGAGGCATAGATTCAATCTCATGCTTTAAAATTTTATTTTACTTTGCAAGTTTTATCTCTCAAGCATCTATTTTATTGCAAGTATTATGGGCACATTGTGATGGTTTAAGACAAATTAACTTCTTTATCTTGCAAGCTATTGTTGGTTTCCTTTTCCATGCTTTTCAAGTAATATCTATTGTGGACAAGCACTTCTTTTCTTGCAAGTTTAATATTTCGGTTTTGGCACTTTTTCACAAATTTTGGGCAAAAATATCTCACTTTTACACACCTAAACACTAAAATTAACTTAGTCCATAGGCCTAATAATAAATTAGACTTAATAGGGCACCTCTACTGACCCAACTTTTCCATTTAATCGAGGACTAGAGGAAGCAACAAAAGGTGATAGGTCGGGGATGGTCTCATGGTGCTCCGCATCCTTTCCAGGAGTACTCTTTTCCTTTGTGCTGACCTGTGGAGCTAGGGTAGGCCTTGTTGCCATACTTCTTGAGCACCCAACAGTTACTTGGTACAAGCGGGGGGAGTATTGGGTTGACACTTAGTTAAGAGTTACCCTTAAACTTAATAACTTAATCAACTCCTTAATCCACTCTATAACTTTGGGCATTTACTTGGTACATCATTTGTGGTTGGCACTTCTTCAACTTTGTAAGAACATTAATTTCACATTCACATTTCATGCAAGTCTGATTTATGTGTTGTGGATTAATACATAAGTAGTCATAGTTGTGCTTTTGGACATTTTCCCTTTAAGCATTTCTTTTTCAGTTAGTTGGTGTTCATCTCTTTGGTTTGGTCCCTCAAGAAGTTGTGCATCCTTTGGAGGCACTTTCCTTGTTGGATTTTGTGTAATCTTGCTTGCCATTGAAGGCAATCACAATATAATTGTGCATCCCTTTGGGAGACATTCTATTGTTGAGCATGTTAGGCTTGATGTGTTGGTAAATGTTTCCTTTTGAGTATCTTTAACTTCTTGCACATACAAGCAAATTCAGTTAGTATCTTTGTAAATCATTGTATCTTGTCGTGTATCTTTTCTTATAGTTGTATCATCTATTCATATTGTTCTTAGTTGTAACTCTTTGTATCTAATCTTGTTTTGAAGTAGCTTATTTATTTGTAACATTGTGTAATCATTGTAATCAACCTCCCTAAAGCTTTAGTTGACCCCTTGTCCAATCTTAGAAACTAGTCTTAGTTGTCCTAGGAAACGGTTTCGCTTGTCATAATTGAATTGTTGCACATTGCATTGTTGCCTTTGAATCATAGGCTAGATCTTTCCCCAAACCTTCTAACCAATTAAAAAAAACTCCTAGAACATAACGTTAATCTCATCTAGTAACTAGGGTCTACCCCCCTTGGCTTCCGTAGGAGTAAGCCTAGACATAAGAGGTTCAAGTCAAAGTGACAGCGTGGGATTTGAACCTAGGTGTTGTGCCTCCAAGGACACACTAAGTGAGAAGGACTTAGATCATGTTTTCAAGTGTGTATAAGGACGGAAACATGAACTATAAATACTTCAATCATGAGACCATGGAGGATGAGTGGGAAATGGTGGAGATAGATTACAACAATATGAGCACATGATTCAAGAGGCATGTCTCTTTGGTAGAATACTATCACCTTAGGCTCAAAATGAAATCCAAGGAACATCACAAGGGTGACAATGAGTTAGGACGCAAATCAAGAAGAATGGAGATGCCTACCTTTGATGGAACTAGTTGTATTTTGGCCAAGGCATCGGTACAAAAACTGGATTCTTACTTACAGTTGAATACTATGGAAGAAGGAAACACCATCAAATATGTAACCCTGCATTTGATGGGAAAGGAACATGATTGGTGGTTTCATGGGATGACCATATTGGGACATGAGCATGTCACTTCTTACCTGGACTTCACTTAGAGGCTCATTGACCATTTTGATAGGGAGGATCCTGAGATTCATTTTAGGGATCTCACACAGATTAAACAAATAGGGTCCCTAGAGACTTTCATTGAATATTTTCAGAGGGTGGAAGTTAAGGTTTCAGATATGTGAGAATCCAGACTACTGATGATATATACAGAGGAATTAAATGAGTCTTTGTGTGGGTGGGTTAAGGCTTTCAATCCTGCGACCCTACATGATGTTATTGAGCGCACCAGGGACTTAACTGGAGCAGTTAGTAAAAACAAGTTTACACCTAAACCTCCAACCTTTACCAGAGGGTGAGATACCAAACATATGGACAAAGGAAAGGGGAAAATTGATGAAGCTACGAGGAGAGAATTGAGAAGGAAGAAATTTTTCTTCACATGAAAAGAATCATGGAAACCAGGCCATAAGTGATGGAGTAAAGGGAAGATCCATTGCATAGAGGTGGTGTTAGACAGTGAGGATGAGTTAGATGAGGAGGAAAATGGGGCTATCCACAACATACAACTAAGCCACGAGGAGACATAACAAACCTTGCATGTCAAGGGTGATGAGGTGCTCTCACATAATGAGGAAGGCCTCAAGAAGGTTTCTATAGCATCCATGAGTGGAGTACCTAATTTCAACACTTTTCAGATGATGGGTGTTGTACATGGGCAACGAGCTAGAATATTGATTGATGGAGGGGCTTCTCACAATTTCATTGATGTTTCTATGGTAGAAAAGAGGTGCATCCCTACAATAGGCTTTGAGGGGTTCTTGGTTGAAGTTGTAGGAGGGCGCACTATATATTGTGACAAATATATCCTACATATGAGTTTAACATTGGGCAGGTACATATTGATACATAATTTTTATGTGGTGGACATCCCAGACACTAATATAATATTATGTGTGTAGTGGCTTAGTACCTTGGGACCCATTGCCACCAACTATAAAACCATGGAAATGTCCTTTAATACAGAAGAGGGGAAGAGGATCACACTGAAGGGAATGATAGGAGAGTCACCAAGAGTTGTGATTGCCAAGAAAATGCATGTCATATTTAGGCGTGAAGAGGTGGCCTATGCTAAAGAATACTTCGTTATGGAAGAAGGGGATGGAGAACTCAAGAAATACCCTCTAGACATGCAAAAAATCCTTCACAAGCATACAAAAGGTGTTTGAGCCAATTCCTCCAGGTCAGCCACCAGATAGAGGGTTTGAACACATTATTGAATTAGAGTAAGGGGTAAAACCAATCATCACAACACCTTACAGGCATCCCAAGAAGCACAAGGATGAGATAGAAAGAACCATCAAATAATTACTAGCCATGGGACACATCCGACCAAGTTCAAGCCCATTTTCATCATCAGTTGTACTGGTTAAAAAGAAAGATCGGACTATGCACATGTGCATAGACTACATGGTCCTAAAAAAAAGAAATATTAATAACATGTATCCCATTCCCAGGATATATGAATTGTTGGAATATTTACATGGTGCAACATATTTCACAAAAAATGTTTTGCACTCTGGTTATCATCAGATCAGAATGAGGGAGAAAGACGTACATAAGACAACCTTCAAATGCCACTTTGGGCATTATGAGTTCCTTGTCATGCCTTTCATCCTGACTAACGCACCAACCAATTTTCATTCTTGCATGAACCATGTGTTCAATAAGTAGTTGAGGAAGTATTTGCTTGTCTTCTTTGATGATTTTTTTATTTACATCAAAACATGGGTGGATCACCTTAAACATGTGGACAAAATCCTAAGCATCATGGAAAAACAATCCTTATATGCCAAAGAATAAAAATGTGAAATTGGGATGACAAAGGTCCTCTACTTGGGGAACATTATTAGGGGAAAAGGGGTACAGATTCATTAGGAGAAGATTCATGCCATCATTGATTGGACCACTCCCAAAACACTTACATAAATCAAAGGATTCCTTAGCATATGCATCTATTATATGAATTTCGTCAAGGGGTTCTCCCAACTGTGCGCACCCATATCTGATTTGACCAGGAAGGGGGAATTTGCGTGGAGTGATGAGGCACAATCCACATTGGAGAAAATGAAAAAGGTAATGAGTACTTGTCCTATATTATCTCTACCTGATTTTTCTCAACCTTTCATATTGGAATGTGATGCATCTGGTGAAGGTGTTGGAGTTGTTCTCATGCAAAATAGACACCCTATTTCCTATGAGAGCCACAAATTGAGGGGTCCTGAACTACTATACACCATCTACGACAAAGAAATGTTAGCCATAATGCACACATTGGCCAAGTTCAGGAAATATCTAGTTGGAGAAAAATTTGTGGTGAGAACTGACCATAATAGCCTCAAGTACTTCCTTACACAGAAAGACCCTAATGAAAGGAAGAAAAAATGGGTTAGCAAGATACAAGAATATAACTTTGACATAGCATATCTCAAGGGAAAGAATAATGTAGTAGCAGATGCCTTGTTCAGAAGGCCCTCAACCTATTCCATGACAGAAATATCAGTTGACTGGAAATCTCATCTATTGGTGGAGTACTCTAAAAATAATTTTTCATGTGAATTTATGGATGGGAAGCTACATGATGATAGGTACAAGATCATTTATGGAATTATTTATTACAAGGGCATAATCTATCTAGTTCCAGAATATTCATTCAAGAAAAGGGTGCTTCAAGCATTCCATGACTCACCACTAGCAGGGCACCAAGGGTTTCATAAGGCATACAAGTAGATAAGAGAAAGGTTTTCCTAGAAATGTCTCAATGGAGAGATCATGCGCCACATCAAGGAGTGCACCACTTGCAACAGAATAAAGATGAGCACACTCACCCGACATTCCTATTACAACCTCTTCCCATTCCGGAGCGTAAGTGGGAAAGTATATCTATGGATTTCATTACAGGGCTCCCCAAAACACAAGGGAAAGATTGTATATTTGTGGTAGTAGATTGATTGACTAAGTTTTCCCACTTTTATGCCACATCCATGGACTATAGCTCATCTCAGGTGGCCAAACTATTTTTCAGGGAGGTTTTCAAGTTGCATGGATTACCCAAGACAATTGTGAGTGGCAGGGACAATAAGTTTATGAGCATCTTTTGGTAGGACATGTTTAGGATGGTGGGAACTGATTTGACTCATAGCACTACATACCATCCAAAAACCGATGGAAAAACATAAATAGTGAACAAATGGGTGGAAGGTTACCTTCGAAATTATGTAGCAGGGCAACAAAAGGCGTGGGTCAAATGGCTTTATCTAGGTGAATATTGTTATAACACCACTCACCACTTGTCCTTTGTTATGTCTCCTTTCAAAGCTTTGTATAATTATGATCCCCTTACCTTTGTTGAAATTTTGTTTGGATATAGCAGGGCCTCTATGGCCAAATAATGGATACAGGAAATCCAAGACATCCTTAAAGAGCTCAAAGACAATTTGCATAGAGCTCAAAACCAATAGAAATTATATCTTAACAAAACGAGGGTGGAGCACACTTGTGAGGTAGGATACTTAGTGTATCTAAGGCTACAACCATAAATACAAGCATATATGAAGAATAATGACACTGAGAAGCTCAAACCATGCTTCTATGGGCCCAATGAAGTGCAAAGGAGAATTGGAGAAGTTTCATATGAACTAAAATGACCACTGGAGAGAAAAATCCACAATGTTTTCCATGTATCTTGCCTAAAGAGGGCCTTGGGCAGCATGTTGTAGTTAATGAAGAGATACCACCAGTTGATGAAGAAGGACACTAGATTTTGATTCCAGAGGAGATCTTGGAGTTAATAAAGAAACAACTAAGGAACAAGGATGTTAAGGAATACTTGGTCAAATGGAAGAATTTGCCTATAGAAGATGCTACTTGGGAGAATGAACAAGTGGTACAACAAGCAGGTTCAAAATTGCTTGTGGGTAGGCAATTTCCAGTAGGGGAGACTGTAATGTTCCCTCTCCTTGACAAGTACAAGTGTGGGCTTAGTAGTCTAGTCACCACTCTAGACTATAGTCCAATGGGAAAAAGGGGTAGGAGGCGCTAAATTATCACAAAGTGATTTAATGATTATTTTACTAAAGTGACTTGGATGAAAAGGGAAAAATGTTATTGACTTAAGGAGAAATTAAAAACAATAACCATAGAAAAAGCCATAAAGTAACTCAACATATAATTAGAAGATGGAGGTATAAAAGAGAGAGGAGGGCACCTCACTCCTCTTTCATGTTGTTTTTCTCTTGAGTACTATTGAGCTATGCAACTTATGTTTTGAGGGTTTTGAGTCAAGAAACCCTAGAGACCATCAAGGAGGTGAAATATTCCTCTGTTCATGGTCCAATCTTGGCCAAGGAGATGAAATATTCCTCCCTCACCATTCTATTTAGCGACAAGATTAACATCTACAACCAAGAAGGAGGCAAGACACATATCTGAGGAGTTTTTGTAGGTGGGGTGCATTTTTTTTTAGAGATCAACTCAATTTGGAAAAGAGAAGTAAGATATGAGGAAAATATCTTCATAGGATGGTTTTCTAGGCCTAGATCGACATTTCTCATCTTTATTTGTTAGGCTTGATAATTTATTGGACACTGGTATGAATTTTTGAAGAGGGGCACATCATTCACTGAGGATACCTTGAGTTGGAGGGTTAGATCTGAGGGTTTGACTAAAGACTTTCTCCATATGCACTATACAACCCCCTATCTAAAGTTTGGAAGTATTTTCATAGGTTTTGGAGGCCATTTTCAAGGAGGCTGAAATTCTTAGCTTCTTCAGCCAGTTAAGGGAACACCAACACCATATATGAGGATTGTATGTCTCCAAGGGAAAAAAATGATCTTGTATTGTCTATCATTTAGTTGCTGGGGGCCTAGGAGGTCCTATATTTATATTTTGTTGTATGTGGAGGGCGTATGCAACCCGTAATTCTCTATCTTTCTATCTTATTCTAGATCTAGAGATCTATGTATGGAGGTCAACTTATTATTCTAAATAAAGGTCATATTTGAAGTTATTGAGCATTTTCTTGTGTTATGTGTCTTCTCTCTTGTTATATCCATGTATTATTGTGCTAGCTTCATGATGCATCTGTTATAAATCTCAATCAACTCCACCCAACGCAATTTCAAGAAGAGAAACCTGAAAAAAACACTCAAACAAAACACAAACAGTTCAAAAAATTAGCCTAATTTCCTAGCAATCTGGATTGGGAACATTACAGTTTACTACGTCATCTTTGAAAAGAACTATAACTATTTTCCAATGTTTCTCTAGAATATGTCTTAAAACTTCTTCCAAAATAGATGCCATGTTGTCGAATCCTAATCCTACCATCTAGAAGAAACTATCTTCCCTTCCTTAGACCTTTGACACTCCTAAGGGTAAGCCTAATACTGGTGCAAAGAATATAATATTAGATTACCCAATACCACCATTGGAAATGGAAGGAAGTGGCATTTCTATCCTTAGTGGTATGGACATTTCGATGATGAATTGATGGTTTTGCAAGTAAATATCACCAAGAAGGCTCATGCACTCCTTGCTAAGAAACAACAACACACCAGGGACACCAAAATTGATGCCACTATTGCAACTTATATTGATCCTTGATGTGTCTCAATTGCCAAATTTTACATTGACACCAATGAAGATGCCTAATATACATACAACTATCAAATCAAGGACAAACTTGCCTCCATGATTTTGGATAATGGAAATTGAAAGAATTTATTCAACTCATTGTGATTTGAAGCCCTACAGTTACTAACCTTTGTTCATTCTAGGCCGCACTAGTTTGGATGGGTCAAATAATTTGGAAAACCCACATTGATCGCTCGAAATTTCTCCGTTACATTTGTTATCATACCCTTTTGTGACTTAGTCTAGTGTGATATAAATCCATTGAGTTATGCTAAAATATTCTAGGTGAGCCATATCACTACAATGCCATAAGGGCACAGTATGATGGGTATTGCAAATTTTCAAGTTTCACAAGAACAATATGGTATATTGTTGAGGGATACTCTCTACTGTTGAATTTTTATGCTTGATCAACTTGTTAACATTATATTCAATTTTTCATAGCATAAGCATCATTAAGCATAAAACCTAAGAATTAATTGCATCATACAATTATCCAAGATTACAAGAAGATAACCATACACAAAATACACAAGATATATCATGGGAAACCCTTCTTCACAAGGGAGAAAAACCCAATAACAACCTTTCACTAGATAATAAATAGTCCAAGAGAAAATCCAATCACCAAGAAGAAGTGCGCTAGAATCCCAAGAGGCTAGTGCTACACAAGAGAGAGAAAGTGATCCAAGTGTGTTATGACAAAATAAGAGATAATTCTCTATATTTATACAAGTCCAATGATAACTTTTTCCTTTCCAAAAGGCGTCTCTTCATCCAGGCCGAATTCATTAGATTGGGTATTCTACACAAAACATTGGGATTCTGATGGGTCTTCTACACAAGACGTTGGGAGTCTTCTTGTCTCTGGTCATCATAGTGAAAGGCTACATCAATATGTCACACATGGATGCACCTAGTGTGAACGTCCTCATCTCTTCTAGGGGATATGACCCACTAGATCAGTCATCATCGTCGTCAAGGGATGCTCCCCCATGATGTGTTCACTTGGTTGATTTCCAAGTGACATGTCCACATGGTGTCCTCCCATGGAACATTGTGTGCCCTCCTAGGACAACTTGCCACTCCTTTGACAAGTGTCATGCTCAACTCAATCTCAGAGGAGCATTCAACCCAACCCGATATGGGGATAAGATCAGGGGCATCCCCACAGATCAACCCATCCCATCCACGTGGGGAGAAGACTCGTCTTAGGTCAAACCAACCCAGCACAATTGAGGAGAAGACCAATCTTAGGTCAAGCCAACTCAGTCCATCAGGGAGAAGATAGGGAGAAGGAATAGGTCGACCCAGCCCACTGCTCTGAGGAGAAGACATGAAGAATGTCTCACGAAGCTGCAATCATCAACACTCCCTCTCAACAAGAGGGAAATTCTCTGTCATGCCAAGTTTATCACAAAAGTACATGGAATTCGACCTGAGAAGGGGCTTGGTGAGAACATCTATGATCTGCTCATCGGTAGGAAGGTATTCCACTCGAACTGCCTTCCTCTGTACAATATCACAAATATAGTGATACTTGATCTCAACATGTTTGGTATTGTCATGAGATACTCGATTCTCTGAGATCTTCACACAACTCTGGTTGTCACTATGTATCATGGTGGGATCCGACATCTAACCAAAAAATCCTGCAAGGAGTTTGTGAAGCCACACTGCTTCACGTACTACTGTACATACTGCAATGTACTCAGCTTTTGCGGTACTGTAATATTCCAGATATAAAAAGTATGTAGAACATAAATAAAATTCTATAAATGGCAGATGAACAACAATATAACCAGAACAACACCACAATAATACCAAAACGATACCATAATAACACCAGAAAGAGCACTTTGATTACTGAGAGCAATGTTCACCTGCCTATTCGAGGGGGAAACCTCCAGTAGAGAAGAGCTCTATTACAATAATATCCAAGACAAAAGTTCTCATACCCTCGATTCCTATTTATACTAAATATGTCTATCAAAAGAACCATCTAGAGGAATATCCTTCTAGAAGCAAAAGCTTCTATTAGGTCTTCTTACATTAGACTTATTCTTCCTTATTGCTAGGCCTTATTAATATTGACCTTTATTACATCATAATATATTATTCAACCTACATGAGGGGTTAGGTCCCTAACATGTCCTCCCCCTTAAAAACAACCTTGTCCTAAAGGCTTGAGATGTGGAAATTGCTGCAAAATGGTAGTTGGTTTCCAAGTGGCATCTACTGGGGTTGTATCTTTCCACTGGACTAACACTTCCTTGATGGTTTTCTGACATAGACAATGCTCACGCTGGTCCAAAACTGCCTGTGGCTGTAGCCAAATGGAGCCTTCTTTGTCCAACTCGGGAAGGTTGGTTTGAGTTTGGCACTTAGTTCCAATCACCTTCTTTAAGAAGGAAACATGAAAAACAGGATGTAGCTTAGAATGACTAGGAAAATCTAACTGATAGGCCACTTGTCCCACACGCTTGAGAACAATATAAGGACTGTCAAGTTTGGGCTCCAGTTTTTGACAATGGTCATCCTTGAGGGAATTTTTCTTGTAATGTTGCAGTCGAAGAAACACATGATCCCCTTCTGCAAATTGACGTTCAAAGCGACCTTGATCTACTTGTTTCTTCATGCAATTCTGGGCCATGACCAAATTCTCTTTGAGGGTACGAAGAATAGCCTCTTGAATTGTAAGTGTTTGGTCAACCATCTGGACCTTCGAGACACCTAGAAAATATGAGAGAACTGAAGGTGGATTTTGTCCATATACCTCTTCAAAAGGAGTCATGTGGGTAGATGTATGGTATGAAGTGTTGTACTACCATTCAAATAGTGGTAACCATTGAGCCCATTGATTTTGCTTTTTCGAAGAAAAAAACCTCAAATATGTTTCCAAACACTTGTTGACAACTTCAGTTTGACCATCAGTTAAGGGATGATAGGTTGTGCTGAGATGCAATTGGGTGCCTTGTAGCTTGAAAAATTCTTGCCAAAAATTGTTGGTGAAAGTTGGGTCGCGATAAAAAACAATAGAATGCAGCATGCCATGAAGCTTGAAGACCCGATCCATGAAAAGTTAAGCCACAGTGGATGCTGTAAATGGGTGTTGAAGAGCACATAAATGAGCATACTTGGAAATACGATCAACTACCACCATGATGAATGATTTATTTCCCGATTTAGGTAAGCCTACAATAAAATCCATAGAGATATCCTGCCAAATAGTAGGTGGAATCAGAAGTAGTTGTAGTGTGCTAGGAGATTTGACTATTTCTCCCTTGTTGCATTGACACACATCACATTCAACCACAAAATTACAAACTTCCTATTTCATACCATCCCAGAAAAAAGAACGTTTGACCCTGTCATAGGTTTTGGTAAACCCAGAGTGCCTAGCTGTGGGTGTAGCATGAAGCTCAGAAAGTCCCATGGATTTAAGTTTTGACTGCTTACTTAAATAAAAATGACCTTTGTATTGAAGCTCATCATGGAGCCAAGAGTACCCTAGGGAAATTGGAGACTTGGACTACAATTGTTGTATCAGATGTGAACTTTTGGGATCGTGTAGCCATTCCTGGAGAACAACTTGGAGCCAATTTGGTATAATGAAGGAGAGAGAAAAAAGGGATGCTTCATCTTCATATTTTTGGAAAAGTGCATCCACAACCACATTGTCTTTGTCTTTCTTGTAAATGATCTCATAATCATATCCAAAGAGCTTAGTCACCCATTTTTGTTTCTCCGGGGAGGAAATGCGTTGTTCCAAAAAATACTTGAGGCTTTGATGATCTGTCTTAATTTTGAAGCGTTGCCCCAATAGATAAGGGTGCCAAATATCAATGACATGAAGAATAGCCAACATTTCCTTTTCATAGTTTGATTTTCCCAAATTTCATTCAGACAGTTGTTTGTTGGTAAAGGCCAAAGGTCGACCCTATTGCATAAGGACAACACCAATTCCTTTCCCTGAAGCATCATATTCCAGGACAAAGGTATTTGTGAAATTAGGAAGGGCCAGGACTGGAGTGGTACACATGGACATCTTCAAGGTTTGAAAAGCTTGAGCAGCCGCTGGAGTCCAAGTGAAAGAATTCTTTTTAAGGAGTGTAGTAAGAGGTGTTGCAATCTTTCCATAATTCTTAACAAACTTGCGATAATAACCTGTTAAGCCCAAAAATCCATGCAAGATTTTTGAGAATATTTGGGTGAGGCCAGTCTTTCATAGCTTCAATCTTATTAGGATCCACCCTATCGTCGACCTTGCAAACAAGATGAACCAAGTACTCGATTTCTGAGGCACCAAAAGCACATTTAGATTGTTTCAGAAAAAGTTGGTGCTGAGAGAGTAGATGGAGAAATAGATCCACATGAGAAAGATGCTCTGTCCAGGTTTTTCTATAGATGAGGATATCATCAAAGAAAACTAAGACAAAATGATGGAGAAAAGAACGAAAGACACGAGTCATGAGGATTTGGAAAGTGGAGGGAGCATTACATAAGCCAAAGGGAATGACCAAAAACTCATAGTGGCCCTCATAAGTTCTAAAGGTAGTCTTAGGAATGTCTGCCTCTTTCATATGGATTTGGTGGGAGCCAGAACGAAGATCAAGTTTAGTAAAGAACTGGGCACCACTCAATTCATCCAAGAGGTCATCAATGATATGAATGATAAATTTGTCTTTAATGGTGAGTTTGATGAGGGCACGAAAGTTAGGACAGATGCGCCAAGAACCTTCTTTCTTAAGGACCATGACCACAGGAGAAGAGTAGGGGATAGTACTAGGGCGGATAACACTTGCGTTAAGTAGTTCTTGAACCATTTTCTCAATTTCATTTTTTTGGGAAAAGGGGTGACGATAGGGACAAATATTGGGAGGAAGGATTCCTGGGACAAGGGGAATGGAATGATCATGAACACCACAGGAAGGAGGGAGTCCGTAGGGAGTGGAAAAAACCACTTAATGTTTAGAGAGGATGGATTGGAGGTCCTGCGATACAGAGGGTGTTTCAGTTGCTTGTATGGCATGGAGTTGGGTAATAACGCCAAAATGAACATTTTTGAGCAGCTTTTCCATGCGATGGGAAATAATTATCTCAGGGGAACCATAGTTGATGCCTTGGAACTTATATTGTTGGCCCTCTTGGTCTAATTGCATGGTTAATTCCTTAAAATACATGAGAATGGGACCCAAAGTCCTTAGCCATTCTGCACCCAACACAATGCCACAACCTCCCATGTCGATAGCAAACATATGATATTTCAAGTGGTATTCACCAATTTGGAGACACACATTTTCAAAACACCCTCCACATTTCATGGACCCACCATTGGCAATCATGATTTGGAAATTATTGACTGCACGGATATAGAAATTAGTTTCTTGGGCAATGCAACAATGAATAAAATTATGGGTGATTCCACTATCAACAAGAATGATGACCTTCCTATGCTTGATGTAACCAATTAGCTTGAGGGTTTTGGGAGTAGAGAAGCCAATGAGAGCATTTAGGGAAATGACCAGTTCTAATTCGGGAGGGTCTGAGGGAGGGGTTATGTCAGTGGGTTCAGGTGACATAGACACAAGGGGAGCTTCAACATCCTCTTCCGAAACATCCTCCAAGATGGCCATAAAAATCTTTTGTTCCTTACACTTGTGTCCCAAAAAATATTTGTCATCACAATTATAACAAAGGCCTTTGAGTTGGCGTTCAACCATTTCGGCCTTGGTCAATTTTTGGATCTTTAGTGGAGTAGAAGGAGTGAGATTTACTGGTTTAGTGCAAGGAATAAAGGAGGGTTTTCGGTTTTGAGAAGAGACAACCTGTTGTTCTTCCTTAGCTCTTTTAGTAGCCTCCACCCAACTCTAAGGCCGAGCCATGAGGACATGAGAACGAATATCATCCTTGAGGGCACTCATAAAATATTCTAAGAAAAAAGCATCAGACATGCTCTCTGTATGAAAATCCAGTCACTCAAAAGTAACTATAAAGTCTTCCACTGTGCCAGATTGTTTCAACTTTGTCAAACGACCTAAATGGTTGTGGTCAGTGTCAAAGCATTCATAAATCTTTTCCACAAAGTGTGTCCAAGAAACATACCCTTGATGAGCAGTTTTTCTCCATTGCCACCATTGCCAATGTTATTGATCTAGATGGAGAACACCATACCAGAGTTTGGACAACTCATCTGTAACGTCATACGAAGAGAAATAATGTTCCATTTGAGTTACCCAACCACTAGGATCCGAGCCATCAAATTTGGTCACATCCACACACAGAAGGCATAGGTCACACTGAAAGTGATGGGACTGAAAATTATGGGAATGCGAGGAAGTTTCATCTTTGGTATGCAAATGTGGGCCAGATAAAGGGGGATCTGCAAGGATATGCAGCTTGGTGCAGATCATCATAGCGACGGATTCAAGATGGGTAGCAATTTCTTGTTTGAGGTCTTCTTTGAGTTCCTTGATTGAGGTGATGATGGAAGAATGCATGTTTTTATTGATGGTGGAAATATTGGCACTGAGCTGTCTCACTTCTTGTTGGGTATCTGTGAAATTAGATTGCAAGGTATTGAAGCGAGCTTCCAAGTCTTGGCTACAGGTATGGGCCATGATGAAGAGGGAACTGAAA
Organism: Picea engelmannii; assembly: GCA_009831015.1. Classification (NCBI taxonomy): domain Eukaryota; kingdom Viridiplantae; phylum Streptophyta; class Pinopsida; order Pinales; family Pinaceae; genus Picea; species Picea engelmannii. The sequence goes on along the minus strand of ML855444.1, from coordinate 11,033 downwards.
AGGGGCAGGTGGGGTAAAAACATTTGCTAAAAAATGATAGGTATGAATGTGATAAGGGAGAAGAGAGAAATCCAATGGAATAGGTCTCAAATAATGGTGCAACAATATCCAATTTTTTTTTTTTTTACACCTGCAGAATTATACTCCGGTTTAAAGAATACTGCAATGATCAAATTCCCAAATCCTTAATCAGGAAGAAATGTGTAGTGATTTGGAAACTTGAATGGATGAGACACAGTTGCGCGGCAATAGATCTTGTATGATTTTTTTTTTTTTTTCATCCCCAAAGGTTAGGTATTCAAGAGTTCTACAGACAAGTGTTTTCCCTATGCTATAACTCTCTGATATACGTGCGGGGTCCAACAGTATTACTCGGCCCAACATCTTAGGGAACCAACTAAGGAGGATAGACCATGCTTTTAGTCGTACTACTTGAATACCCAGGTACTAGAGAGTATCTTCCCGAGTGCTGTTCTCGGTGCCAGTATAGCAGTCAGGCGACCGATCGGTTTATCTAAAGAGGGCTTCAAGAAATCTAGGTCGATCTGTATACAGGTGTTGTATGATGCGCTACCACTTGAAGGGGTACCAACATGGGTTATAAGGGTGGCCAACATATGCGCACTTAAGTACCACTTGTATTTCCTACGTGTATGAATCCCCGACCGTGGGTTTATGCGCATAATGACATATCTCTGTAGCTTAAAGACACCGGAATATGTCTCTACCCTGAAAAACAATTAACCCACAATTTTATGCCAAGGAAAGTACTCTGATACCACTTGTAATATTCCAGATATAAAAAGTATGCAGAACATAAATAAAATGCTAGAAATGGTAGATGAACAACAATATAACCAGAACAACACCACAATAATACCAAAACGATACCAGAATAACACTAGAAAGAGCACTTTGATTACTGAGAGCAATGTTCACTTGTCTCTTCGAGGGGGAAACCTCCAACAGAGCAGGTTTCTATTACAATAATATCCAAGACAAAAGTTCTCATACCCTCAACTCCTATTTATACTAAATATGTCTATCAAAAGAACCATCTAGAGGAAGATCCTTCTAGAAGAAAAAGCTTCTATTAGGTCTTCTTACATTCAACTTATTCTTCCTTATTGCTAGACCTTATTAATATTGACCTTTATTACATCAAAATATATTATTCTACCTACGTGAGGGGTTAGGTCCCTAACAGGTACTCAGGGCCACAAAAGTTTGCTTCCTACTACACCAGGAAACCATGGCAGATCCTGGGATGAAGAAACATCCAGAGGTGCTCTTTCTGTCAATTGTGATTCTGACCCAATATAAATCGACATATACCTGCAATCTCATGTCGATACTAGAATCATATCTGAGGCCATATCCAACTATGCCTCGTAAGTATCTCAACACATGCTTCGCATCTACCCAATGTATCTGTCTCAACTGACTCATGAACTAGCTAAGTGCATTCACTGCATAGAAAATATCAGGTCTGGTATTAACCAGATACATCAGTGATCCAATCAATTGTCGATACATAGTCAAATCAATCAAGTCTAAATCAAAAGAAGACTCACTTAGCTTATTCAAATTCGCCACCATCGGTGTGGTCATGGACTTACAGTTTGTCATTCCAAATCTCCTCAATATATCAACTGTGTACTTCCCTTGACTCAGGAAGATCTCATCAGTTCTCTGTCATACTTCAAGTCCTAAGAAGTAATGCATCAATCCAAGATCCTTCATCTCAAATTCAAAAGCCATCTCATGTTTGCACCAAGTAATGAGATGCTCTGCTCCAGTGAGGAATAAGTCGTCAACATACATGATCAGAATCAGGGATTCACCATTGTCAACTTTATAGTACAGGTTGACATCAATAACTCTCTTGCTGAAACCCAAACTCATCAGATATCCATCAATCCTCGCATACCAAGCACGAGGGCCTCCTTGAGTCCATATAAAGATTTCTTTAACTTGCACACATGGGACTCCTTCCCATAAATCACAAAGCCATTTGGCTGCTCGATATACACCTATTCCTCAATCTCACCATTGAGAAAGGTTGTCTTCATGTCCATCTGATGTAGTCTCCAACCCAAGGCTGAAGCAAGTGCAATAATTGTTAGAATGGAGGTATATCGAGCAACATGAGGAAAAGTCTCCTCATAGTCTATTCCCTCCACCTGAGAGAATCCTTTGGCCACAAATCCCACTTTGTGTTTCTCAATGCTTCCGTCAACTACATGTTTTATCTTATAAATCCACTTGGAAGTCACAACAAACTTCCCTTTGGGTTGTGGAACAATTTCCCACACATCATTCTTCATGATGGACTGATACTCCTCCATCATGGAATCCTTCCATACTGGCTGAATATATGCCTCCTCATAACTGGAAGGCTCATAATCAATGATGTGGCTCATGGCTGCTATATAAATTGAGAATCTCTGGGGTCTATTACTTTCTATGAAATTACCACGAGGAACTGCATGTCCCTCTGCCTCCTGCAAGGTTTGATGAGCCTGGGTAGGTATTTTCGGACCCACTGTAATATCTATAGGAACATCAATAGGATGTACTGGCTCAATAGGATCAACATGATCAATAGGCTCAATAGTCTCTACTAGCTCATTTAGCTCTCTTTGTATTGTTGGGGTGTGAGGTGGGGAAGACACCATATCTTCCTCTCTCTCACTGCTAGTCTCTATGTGAGACCTTATCGATTTTTTGAAGGAAAATTCCTCCTCAAAGAAAACATCTCGACTCACTTCGTTCTATCTCTGACCTGATATGTAAATCCAATATGCCTTCGATGATTCATTGTACCCAACAAATGTGCCCTTCCTTCTAGAGGGCTCTATTTTTTATCTTTTCTCCTTGGGTACATAAATGTAGACTGGACACCCAAATATCCTGAAGTGTCCTACTTCATGATTAAATCTAGTGAAGGCCTCTTCGAGAGTCATGTTCTTCAAAATATTGTGAGGACTTCTATTCTGCACATATACTGCAGTCATGGATGCTTCTTCCTAAAGAAACATCGGTAAACTCTGATCATGGATCATTTCCTTGGTTTCTTCCACAATAGACATGTTCTTCCTTCTGCAACTCCATTCTGCTGAGGGTTGTAAGGAAAAATGTTTCCCCCTTGATCCCCACCTCAATGCAAAAATCAATGAAACACTTGGAGGTATATTATCCTCCATTATTTGATCTCAAGGTCTTTATCTTCCTTCTGGTTAGGTTCTCAATCCAAGCTTTAAATTCTTGGCATTTGTCAAGGGATTCTTATGACTCCTTGGATTTCAATAAGTAAATCCATATCTTCCTTGAATAATCATCAATGAAGATCACATAGTATAGGTATCCACTCAAGGAAGCAACTGTCATAGGTCCACACAAATTTGAATGTATTAGATCCAAGACTCCTTTGGATCTGTTGTCACTACTGGAAAAATTCCCCTTGGCATTCTTTCCAAGAGAACAACCTTTGCAAACACCATCATGCTGAACACGAAATGGTGGAAGTCCAGTCAACATCTTCCACAGAGCGGGAAGAGTTCTGTAATATAAGTGAGCAAGTCTTTTGTGCCAAATCTCACTCAGACTGATAGAATCATGTACAATTTCCTGAACTGGATGAACTGTCAATTTGTACAAGTTGTCTTCTCGAACACCAATTACACTGGATGAATACATACTAGAGTTCTTGTGCCATGCAAGAAATTTTCCATCAAAGAAGGAAACCTTGTATCCTTTTTCCTCTAAGGATGAAATAGAGATAAGGTTCCTTCTCACCCCGGTACAAACAATACATCACTCAAATGAAGTGGAATACCTGAGTCTAGTTGAAGGGAGGTGTTTCTAGTTCCCTTCACACCATATCTATCATCGTCACCAAGTACAACATGTAACCAAGAATCCTTCTCCACTAGTTTAATGAGATTTTCTTTATATCCAGTCATATTTGTGGAAGCACCACTTTCAATCATCCAGATATTATTGCTAGTAGGAATCATACCTGAGAGGGTTGAGATGAAGAATAATTCTTTAGTAGGATTGGATCTTCATCAACGTTGGAAGTGGTTGCATGCCTCCTTCCTTTCCTTCGTATAGGATAGTCTCTGGCATAGTGTCCATATTTATCACTTCTGTAACACTGAAATTTTGATATGTCTTTCTCCTTGTGTTCATGAGCCTAATGTGGCTTTCGTTTCCTCTGAAATCTTTGCATACCTTTTCCTCTTCCTCTATCTTTCCTTGCATGAGAGGCAAGTCCAGGACTTTCATCATGATGGGAACTATGTGCACCTCCCACTATAAGTCTTGTCTCTGTATGAGATTATTTCTCCAATGGTGCCTAACTGATCTCTGATCTCAACAATTTTCATGAAGAAGGTGTCAACTGTATCTGCTTTGGTCATTTTAATATTCTGAAGCTAGTGCTTCAAGGCAATGGCTCTATTGGTGTTCTTACTTTAAAACAATTTCTTCAAATAATCAAACATCTCTTTGGATAAATTCATTAAGGAGATGCATGGAATAATATGATATTTCACAGAGTAAATAATTATCTTTCTAGCCTTGGCATCATTTTTCTTCCACTTAGTTTTATCTAATGCATCTGCTGGTTCTTGTACAAATTCCTCCACAAATTTAATTAGGTCACTCTCTTATAGAGTGATGAGTTGTCTTGATTACCAGGAGTTTAATTTAGAGGCTCCATCAAGCCTATATTCAATAGGAACATTTCCCACCATGATTGCGAAGACCCTAGAAACCGAAATTTGCAGAAACCCTAGAAACTGAAATTTGCAGAAACCCTAGAAACCCTAGGGTCGAAAATCCAAAATTCTTCAATTTTCAATCTGAAAGTTGTAGGTGATGCATTGAACTAGGTCGTACCTGATTGTGAAGATATTGGGCCCAACGCTAAAGTGAATTGCTAAAACTAGCTTGACACGGAAAAATGGCAAGGGTCATTTTTGTAGTTGCAACAAGAAGGTGACAACTAGCTTGGAAAGGTGCTGGAGAATCTTGTGCAATGGCTCTTTCAGGAACACTACTCTGATACCATGTTGAATTTTTATGCTAGATCAACTTGTTAACATTCTATTCAATTTTTCATAGCATAAGCATCATGAAGCATAAACCCTAAGCATTATTTGCATCATACAATTATCCAAGATCACAAGAAGATAACCATGCACAAAATACACAAGAGATATCCTGAGAAACCATTCTTCACAAGGGAGAAAAACCCAACAACAACCTTTCACTAGATAATAGATAGTCCAAGAGAAAATCCAATCACCAAGAAGACGTGCACTAGAATCCCAAGAGGCTAGTGCTACACAAGAGAGAGAAAGTGATCCAAGTGTGTTATGAAAAAATGAGAGACAATTCTCTCTATTTATACAAGTCCAATCAAAACTTTTTCCTTTCCAAAAGGTGTCTCTTCATCTAGGCTGACTTCAGCAGATTAGGTCTTCTACACAAGGCATTGGGCTTCTGATGGGTCTTCTACACAAGACGTTGGGACTCTTCTTGTCTCTGGTCATCATAGTGAAAGGCTGCATCAATATGTCACACATGGATGCACCCAATCTGAACATCCTCATCTCTTCTGGGGGCTACGAACCACTAGAGAAAGTCATCATCATCATCAAGGGCTACTCCCTCATGATGTGTCCACTTGGTCAACTCCCAAGTGAGATGTCCACATGGTCTGCTCCCATGGAATGTTGGGTTCCCTCCCATGAAAACTTTCCACTCCTTTGATAAGTTTCATGATCAACTCAATCTCATAGGGGCGTTCAACCCAACTTCATATGAGGAGAAGATTGGGGGTGCCTCCACAGATCACCCAACCCATCCACCTGGGGAGAAGACCCGTCTCAGGTCAACCCAACCAAACAAAACTGAGGAGAAGACCAGTCTCAGGTCAACCCAACTTATTCCATCAGAGAGAAGATAGAGATAAGGAATAGGCTGACCCAACCCGCTACTCTAAGGAGAAGACCTGAAGAATGTCTCACGAATATGCAATCATCAACATCTACTATCCTCCAACGCTTTCTCTCCTAGATTTGTAGTAGCTTTTTGAGATTGAGACAAATGCTTTTCAATATTTGATAGGAATGGACATTTATTTGTCTACCATTCAAATACCCTCTCCCAAATAAAACTCAACTACAACTCTTATGACAAGGAATTCCATGTGCTAGCACAAGTGCTCAAGCAATGGAAACACTAGATCCTTGGTAACAAAATTGTTCTCCATATTAATCATTAGTCTCTTCAATTCTTGATTATAGTGTAAAATTTAGGAATAATAACATTTAAAATTCCTACATACAACAATTTTATTTAGTCATTAAGTGCAAGAGTGATATCTCCATTAAAGTTGTTGATTTACTCAACATAGTCCCTATCAAGGTCCTCAACATTTTAGATGCAAGATGTGCAACATATGAGGAGTGGAAAGATCGATATACCCATGACCACTATTTTGGTCTCTACATGGAAACCATCAAACAACCCACAATGGTTAACAAAATCCTCTTCCTAGACTACACAATTTGGGTGGCTTGTTGTACAAGTTAAATCAACTTTGTGTCCCTACTTGTTCTTCTTTTCAAGGAGGCCTACTTTTCATCATACGGATGACATATTTGTGTGTCAAAAACTTTGTTGCATCTACAATGTCAAGTCTTATTTATTCCTTCTACGTGGAAACATATGGAAGATTACATATGAAGATGTTCACATTGCAGTGAAATCAAGCATTCTAGTAGAAATCTTGGGTTGTATGAGCCTTTGCCACTTTCCTCTAGGGAATGAGAATCAATCTCCTTGGACTTCATTAATGGTTTTCCTACCAATTAATAGAAGCATGACTATATAATTGCAGTAGTTTGTAGATTCTTTAAGATGGCAATTTCATTTCCTACAATAAGACTATTGATGCCCCTACCACAACATAATTATTCTTCCAACATGTTTAGAGCCATTTTAGCTCATTGTTTCCCATCATTTCTACTCATGAATCCAATTTTCCAAGTCATTTTTGGAAATAATTGTGGAAGATTTTAGGTTGTTAGAGGAGGTTTTCCTCAACCTCATTCCATCCATAGATTAACAACTAGATTGAGGTAGTTCATAGAACATTGGGATATGTTTTCTACATCTATCAATGACAAAATAATCAAAGAGATCATTAATTACATGTTTTGTGACACAAATACAATAGGGCTACCCATGTCTCTATGAGGCACTCCCCATTTGAGGTTTGCCATGGTTTTCAACCTCTTGCTCCTTATGATATTCCATTTGTTCTCTCAACTCCTATTGTAAATGCATAAACAAATAGTAGAAAAGAGAGTGCACCAGTGATGGAAGAGAGAGATAATTTGAATAACTTGTATTACTTTTTTGAGAACAATATATAAATGATAGTGCAAACTAAGGTGCCTCTTCATCTTTAAAGTGACTCTTTGGATTCTATTTAATTAAACCTAATAAAAAATGACATGGGATAATTCTAACTTATGACATAATAATTATGTCCTATGCACTAACATGTACTTTATTTACTAAAGTGAATAAGTACTTCCTAGAGGTTATAGTGACCATTACATATACTTTATCATCCTCCCTTAATGGTCATATTGAAAATTACACCAAGCTTATTTCTAAATATACAAAATTATCTCGATAAAGAGGATTGGTAAATATGTGTGTAGTTTTCTCGAGTTGTACAGTATTGTCACTCAATTTGTTTGTTCTCCATCTATTGTTAGATGAAGTGACAACGCATTTCCACTTGTTTGGCATTATCATGAAACACATGGTTTTTTCGTTGATTACGTACAACTTGATTTCCATAGCGAAGTGTTGTAGAATCACCTTATCTAACTTGAAAATCAATGAGTATCCTTTTCAACCAAATTGCCTCACAAGATGCACGAAGCGCTGCCTTATACTTTGCTTCAGTGGATGAAAGTGATAGTGGATGTTTTTCTTACTTATCCATGAAATTGCACTGGTCCCAAGGATGAAAATATACCTTGTAGTGATTTTCCTATAATTAGTAGAACCTACCCAATATGAATATGTAAACCCAACAACTATGAAATCCTTACTTCTACCAAATTGGATGCCAAACTCTAAGGTACCCTTAAAATACCTTAGGATCCTCTTTCTTGCCATCCAATGATAAACTTTTGGCTTTCCATAAATCTAGATACACAACTAACTGCAAATCATGTTTAAATCTCACTATTCACCATGAGATAAAACAAACTTCCCATCAATGGTCTATACATTGAATCATTTGTCCAGTATGAGCAAGATGTGGTAAATAATTTCAAA
>ML855443.1:14168-28301 GCA_009831015.1 Picea engelmannii | reverse complement strand
CCCCTTTCTCTTTGTATCTCTCTCTACCTCCCTTCCCTCTCCCCCCTTCCTATCACTCTCTCTCCACCCACCCTCTATGTATCCCTCTATCTCCCTTTCACACTTACTCTCTACCCCCATCTCTATCTTCCTCTCTCTCCCTCCCTCTCTATATCCCTCTCCCTCAATCTCACTCACTCTCTCTCTACCCCCCCCTCTCCATATTCCTCTTCCCCCCCTCTCACACTCTCACACACTCTCTCTTTACCCCCTACTCGCTCTCTCTCTCTCTCTCTCCCTCCCTCCCACTATCTCTCCTCTATATCTCTTTCTCCTGCATCCACCCCTCTCTTCCCCTCCCTCTCTCTCTCCAACTCTTCCCCCTTTCTCTTTGTATCTCTCTCTACCTCCCTTCCCTCTCCCCCCTTCCTATCACTCTCTCTCCACCCACCCTCTATGTATCCCTCTATCTCCCTTTCACACTTACTCTCTACCCCCATCTCTATCTTCCTCTCTCTCCCTCTCAAACTATCTATTTATCCCCATATTTGTATTCCTCTCTCTATACCCCCCCCTATCTTCCTCTCTCTCCCTCTCAAAATCTCCAACACTCTAGAAATTTTGGTACATCGCAAGTAAATACATGGCCTTGACCTCGATATGGAAATACCTAGACCTAGACCTAGACATGGAAAGGCATAGAAAGACCTAGAGCTATATCTAGATCATGACCTATACCTAGATCATGAACTATAACTATACCATGACCATGACCATGAACATGAACATGACCATGACCATGATCATGACCATGACCGTGACCTAGACCTAGACCTAGACCTCGATCAAGACCTAGACCTAAAACATGATCGAGACTATGACATAGACCATGACCTAGACCTAGACCATGACCTAGACCATGAACTAGACCTAGAATGTGACCTATACCTAGACATATACCATGACCATGACCTATACCATGACCTAGACCCCTCTAACTCCATGTAACCCTAGTACCCCACATATACCTAATTCTTAACCCCCTCCACACTCGAGCCCTAAGTGAACTATGCCTATACCACTTGTTGAAGGACCCACAACCATTACACCTCCATCTTGGTGCTCTAACCACTACCCTATGCCTCAAAGTACTGTAAATATTAAGCCCTTAGTTCCTAGTTGTCCCCAAACCCATATACACCTTTATTCATAAATTAATTTGGGCCATATAATGAAATTTTTATTTGTTGCGTTAAGAGTGCGCACGTGCTCTTGTGAGTAGAAATAAGTGAGTTTGGGTGATGTGCATGCCTCATATGCCTACCCAGCAGGAAAGCATGTCCATTCTTGTTGGGAAGGGATATCATGTAGGCACACTCCTCAACCTCATTCTCTCTAAAAAATTCAAACTATCTTAGAGTCTTTGTCTTCGGCCATAGCTTGAGTTAAAGTTTCGGTTAACTTGTTCCTTAGTTTTCTTTTGTTTTCCCTAAAGGCTTGAAGCAAACTGTCAATTGTTAGATCCTCCTTTTGGTTTCTTGGTTTAATCCATGCGTTTACGCAGTCGGCTTAGGGTATTTATCAAGCTTGTTTTCAATTTTCTCTTTGTTCTTGTTTCTTGCTTTGAAAAATGAAAAAAAAACAAATTGCTTCAGTTTTTCTTGTTAAAGCAATTCAAAAAATCAAAAAGAATTTATTTTCTTGCATTTAGTTTGGTAAAGTAGTCAAGGTTGTTGTTTGCAGAAGAAAAAGAGTCTTCATTTCAAAGTTCTTTTTGATTTCCTGAAATACAAGTAGTTTTTCTTAGTCAAACGAAAGCACTTTTTAGGAAACTTTTAATTACATGATCATGAAACATTGTTTAGAAAAGTTGAATTTTACAAAGAGTTTTACAAGATTTTCTTTAAGTTCGAAGTATATTTTTGCTTTCAAATGCTTTAAAGCTCTCTTCCTTTTTTCATCTCTTCATAACACCATCGGTTGCATGACCACAACCTTTTCTTAAATCAAGCCTTAAAATTAACGCTTAACTTAAAATATATTAGAATTTCTGTTTGTAGTGTTCACCAACTAATTTAGGGTTTTAGGGCCTTGAATTAGGTGTGAAGAGGAAACACTTCAAGGCCATTTTAAAACTAAAATTGGAGTCTGCAATAAAGAGTGTCTTAAGTCCAACGTCGTAAGAGTTATCCAAGACCCCCCTCTAACACAGGGGATAAACACAAGGTTGCGTGAGGAAATTCAGAGGAGATAACCTCTCCAAAGTCCAACTAAACATAGTGGGGATTGTATATTGAGGGTCTTTCTCGAGAACAATATCGATCCATTCGATATCCTTAGTTGTCTTCCAAACCAATTTATTTCGGTACCCTTGAAGGGCTTCAGACTTGTTATCCTTATCATTACGATCTGCTCGACTGTCGAGTGTACCCGCCTGGTGACTGATTGCGAGCTGACAACCTAGTTTCCCATATTTTAAGGACTTACACAGGTGAAGATAGGGGTATACCTCATACCTAGGGAAGACGTTAGATATCGCTTCATAGAGTATACCCAGAGTGTGCTTCCATGTTTGAGTTGAACTTGCATAGGTTAGTTTCTGTAGTGTTGATTGGCGTAACCATCCTTCCCACTAGTTAGTAGACTGATTGATTTATCTTTAGGAAACTTTTTAGTGTGTGCTTTGTGTTCTACGCTAGTCAAGACTTACTATGTCATTTGATCATTTCACAAAGTGGAATATCAATAGTTTCGTTGGTCACAAAGGCTTCAAGGTCTATCACTGGTTACTTTAGATCCAACTCCTCCACCATTGAGGCAAAGACTTGATCAAGAAGGATCCTTCGAAGTGACTAGGCCGCATGAAAATGTGCCCGAGCCTACTCCGAGGGTATACTTCCTGGCATTGGAGGAATCCATCATTTATGGCCTTGAGACAGAAGTTTTCAGGCCATTAAATCCTCTGATTACCAACTTGTTGGTGCCGATATTAATTCAAATTGTCCCTCCCAAGGTGACATATTCTGAGTTCTATTTAGTTCGACGAGCAGTAATTGAAGAAAATGCTGCTACTTCATCCGAGATTCCCTGTACTCCTGTTATGGCTACTAGTGGAGGGGGCATCCTACCTCCTCCCCCACCTTCGCCAGTGAGGACCTCAGTTGGCCTAACTCCCACAATTTCGGGAAGTGGTCCGATACCTTTAATGGATTCAACCACTATTCCATTTACTCAGAATGCGATGGGAGCTCCCTTCTCATATGGGATTCCCGACTTTGATACAAATTCGGTTGTTACGTATTCTTCCTTACAAACCATGGGTATGGGGGTAGGGAGATTCAACTCTACCTTGCAAGGATCAACCACGGGCACTACTGCCCCTTTTAATTCTATTCCTTATTGTGGGGGTCATATACCTCCTCTGTCCCCTTCGCTCGACGCCGCTTTTCAAAAGCCAATTGGGTCTAACGTTAATTATAGCTTGTTTGGTGGAGGTAGTTTAGAAACTTTTTCTTATACAACGCTGGTGGGATCTATGACGTTCTCTTTGTTTGGTGCATTTGGAAACAACACTTTTTCTTTGGCCACTTTCTCGACTGGGGACAACCACAACTTTGATCAACAAAACTCGATGCAAGGTACTATTCCTTCATAGGGAGCGACGACTGGAGTATACTCCACATAGGGTATTTGGAATTCATGGTAGGGCTTGTTTCCATCGAAAGGAATGTTGATCGGGGGTAACCCCTTCCATACTCAATGGAACCCCAGGCAAGGTTCTGTACCTATGCCTAACAGATTGATTGGGGGCATCCCCTACCTAGGTCCCTGGAAAAAAAGACAGAGAGAAATCCATGTGCAGGCTATGTCATCCAATTTTGGGAGTCATTCGATGACACCTTAACATACACAGTTTCCTTTTTTTGGTTAAGGCCACGATTTCTACGAAAACCCTACCCAACATTCCAACTTTTCCTGGAAACCTAGTGCCAGTCAAAATCCAGGTCCCTCTTTTCCTGTAAATAATCCACAACTGAAACTACCCTATTGGCAACCTTACATTTGCAATATGTGTCAATATTATTAAATGACCTGATCTGTCACGATCTGCATTGGCCCCCATGACAACTAAGTTTCCTTCGGATATTCTAAAATTTGAGGGCAAGATTGGTGAGAATCCAGGTGATCATGTGACTACCTTTCACTTGTGGTGCTCATCAAACTTGTTAAAAGATGAATTAGTTTAGTTGCACGTTTTTCAACGCACTCTTATAGGGGGTGTTGCGAAGTGGTATATTAAGCTCGACTACTTGAGGTACTCTTACTTTAATGACTTGGAAATGGTCTTCTTGAACCATTTCCAGTTACCCGTGAGATACGATGTCATCACTGAATTGATGCCCAACTTTGAGAAAACCAAGAACGATGACATCTCTGATCATATCTGAGAATGGCGGTGAAGAAAGAGCTTGATTAAGGTCAAGGTCGCTCATTATTTCTTGCTTGAGTGGTTCTTGAAGTCTTTGGTTCCCTATATATCCAAAGACATAGGAAAATCTAGGGTGTTTTCAGAAGAGGAGGCTATTATGAGACCCCAACTGCTAGAATTGATCTATTCTCAAATTGGCATGCTCTATGAGATCTTTCCAGATGTGCCACGGTCTACTCTCGAGAAGGAAAAACAAAATTCTAGGCCCCACGTCGATGGAAATTTGGGATCAACACAAAGTAAATCCACAGATTTGTTTTCAAATCAATTACAAAAATTGTCGATACAACAAACTGTGGCTAGTCGGACTCGTAGTTCAGTTGTCCCTAATACCCAGACATCGGGTGTACACAGTGTGTATTCGACGAATCCCAAGGCTAACCAACAGACCAAGGAAAAGAAGAAACAACGAAATAAAAAGGGTAAAGGGGATAAAAATGTTGCCAACAATGTTGGCAGGGGAAAAATTGATAAGAAGAAGTCGAAGTATTTGTGTAATATCTACATGGAAGACCACCTGACTCACCTATGCCCTCGGCTTGCAGAAGCCCATAAGCTCCTAGCAAAAAAATAGCATGTTGTGTTGAAAAACCCTTTTCCACAAGGGAACAATATGGCTCAGGCTTCCACATCCACAAGCATGGGAGGGGGAAGTCAAGGACCCCCTGCACCTACCACTGATAACCAGGCTGCAAACATTTACATGTTTAACACGGATTCTCATTTATCAACCAGGAATCATGACTACAGAATGCCAGAATCTGTTAATAAGGGGAAGGAGGCCACTAACCCATCGACTCCTCTTCAAATTGAGAAGGTAGTGGGTGAAACAATAACTCATATACCTAAAGGTGTGTTTAAGAATGCTTCCCATAATCCAAACGTGAGGGCCTCTTAGAACTAATCCATCAGGGAGGATCTGGCATAGACCCCTTGTGCAATGTCCTCTCTGGAGGTCCTCCAAGTTTCCCCTCATAGAGAAAAGATCTGTTGTCCACCTTGGGAGCAGCAGAGACTAGTAACCGAGGAGCGATCGTATTCGATCCTCACCACGTTTCCTTTCAGATAGTAGTGGCATACACCACAAAATCGTTGACACAAAACATTTTTCGTATAGTGATTGATGATGGTGCATCGACTTGCATGATTTCCTTGGCATTTCAGAAGGCCATTGGCCAACCTGATTTGTCTTTGTCTCCTACATTGCTTATGACTTTTCACGGTCGGTTGTTTAGACCACAAAGAATAAGTCCTTCCTTCCCCATGCAGGTAGGGGGTAAAACTGTGTGTGTCAAGGTTGAGGTAGTCGATGCGCCTCTCAACTACAATCTTTTATTAGGATGAAGTTGGACTTAAACGATGAATGCGGTGGTTTCCACGAATTTTCGATTCTTGTGGTTTCAACTAGTTGTCCTTCTCTCGTCCTGACCCTTCATCGGGGGTTTCCAGGGTCTAGATGAATGATAACCCATAGCCTGGTACTGTCAACTTAGGTGTCAATTTGTTTTCGTCATTGATGGGAAATTTTGATTACCCATCGCCTTCCAATGATGTAAAGTTTATATCGGTTGTTCCCGACCAGCCAAGGGTTGCAATTTTTCAAATGTCATCTTTTAAAAAAAGATACTTTCATGAATCATGGAATTTACCTTTCCCATTGACTTTGTTGGAAGGGATAGGGAACCTTGGCATGGCCATTCACTTATCTGTGGTTGAAGTTGCGTACAACATTATCTAGCAAGCCTCGACCAACCACGATCCAACTCCCTCACAGGAGTTAGATCCAGTTCTCGAACCTATTTGGGCTCAATATTCTACTGCCACTTATTATCCTTTATACTTGGTATTTCCCTCCGACGAGGAAATTCTTGAGGAAATGACTAGTCGCAACAGACCTTGGGATGATCTACATCATAGATCTTATTTTCTGCCTGAGCTTAGGAGAGTAGAGGTAGGAGAGTTTGTTTTAACTGTGAATGGAGATAGCCCTTGTCCTATCAATCCTTTTTCTACGCACATATTTTACACCCGGGGTAACATGGAAATCATTGCTACAATGATTCTAATCGATATATCCAAAACCTTTGGCATCGTGGAAAATGTTTTCGTTGGAGTGGATTGCACCCCCAAAAATATTGGAGCTTACATCGAGTTATTCAAGGATTTCCGCGACATTTTTTCTTTGTCTTACAAGGAGATTCCATGGATCGACCCATGAATTGTTGAACACGAAATCACAACTTATCATGATGTCAAACCGGGCTGACAGAAGCTTCTTCCAGTCAATCCTTGAAAAGAGATAGCAATCAAGGAAGAAGTAGAGAAATTTATCAAAGATGATTTTATTTACCCCATACAATTGACAGAATTGGTGTCAAACCTAGTTCCTATCAACAAGAAACAGGGAACAATTCGCATTTGTATGGATTTTCATGATTTGAACAAGGATTTTCTGAAAGAAAATTTTCCAACCTCGTTTATCGATCAGATTGTCGATGAATGTGCGGGCTACGAAGTCTTTTCGTTCATGGATGGATTTTTGGGATACAATCAGATTCAAATAAAACCCGAGGACCAACATAAAATGGATTTTATTTTTCATTGGCATACCTTCTAGTATCGAAAGATGCCTTTTGTCTTGAATAATGCTAGAGAAACCTTTGAGCAGGCCATGCTATTCTCTTTTCACGACCTCAAACACATAGTTGAGGCATACCTCGATGATCTAGCATCACTTTCTCTTAAGAGATTTGATCATCCCACCCATATACGACTAATCTTTGAGCAATGTCGCTACTATCAGATTCGCTTGAATCCTAATAAGTGTAGTTTCTACATGACATCAGGTCGTCTTTTAAGTTTCATCATGTCGACAATAGGGATCATGGTCGATCCTCTCAAGGTTGAGGTGATAGTTCAATTTTCTCCCCCATGCACAATACCCCAACTTTAGAGTTTACAGGGGAAAGCAATTTTTCTTCAGCATTTTGTCACCAATTAATACGAGATCACTAAAGGGTTCATGTGTCTTTTGAAAAAAAGGTGTCCCATTCTATTGGGATAAAGGTGCCCAGTGCTCTTTTGAAGCATTGAAACGTGCCCTGACATCTGACCCTCTGCTCCAGCCTCCTAACTATAACATAGATTTATTGTTTTATTTTGATGCTATGGAGTCCAGCATTGACATGGTCTTGGTCTAGGAAGAAGACATGCTCGAAGAGCATGTTATATCTCGTATTAGCCAAACTGGGTGGACCAAAACTCAACTACTCTCATGTTGAGAAACTTGCTTTGGAAACTTTCCACATTTTCCAACGGTTCCGTCACTATCACAAGACCCCCATTATTGTCGTCGTCAACCCTTTCCAATATGTGTTAACATGACGGGTCATTGGTAGGAATATCAGTAGATGGATAGTTATCCTACAAGAGTTTGACTTGGATTTTGTTTCTGCGAAATCCAAAAAGTCATTGGTCTTTGTCAAACTAATTTCGGAGCTGTCGGTCGAGTCTAGTGATATTATTCCCAAAGAGTCATGTATCAATGGAGATATTTTTCTAATTGCATCTTCAGACCTCTATTATCGAGATATACTTGTGTATCTCCAAACTTTGAAGTGCCCCGCTTCTCCTTCTCGCGTTGAGCGTCGACGAATTTGACATAAAGCATGAAACTATATTATACTCGATGACTCTTTGTATCGTCGAGGTGTAGATTGCATTCTTCGACGATGTCTCACACATGAAGTAGAGCTCGTTTTGAATGAATGTCACACTAGAGCATGTGGCGGTCATTTTTCTGGGTTGGCAACATCCCAAAATATTGTATGTGCAACTTACTTCTGGACCTCATTAATTAAGGATTGTGTGGAGGCGATCAAGAAGTGCCACCCATACCAGACCTTCTGTTGGAAGACGTAGGCACACCCTGCTCCTATTGATCAGGGGATCAAATTTTGCTCAAAAATTCAAAGTGCTTGGAATCGCTTCAAATCGAATGAGAGCGTAGGCATCGTCATTGCAAACCCAACGCAACTCGTTTCGTCTCAAACGGACGTCGGGAGCGAGAGATATTGCGATCTGTTCGAATCATCAAACAGGCAAAAAAAGGGACGTTGTCTGTATAGTTCGTACAGGATGATGTGGCAAGGTCGTACGACCGTATGGATGTGGTATGTGGTGAAGTGGTAGTTTTTGATTGGAATATGTGGTCGAATGGTGTTTCGACACGTGACAGTATGTGGTTGGTGGTTTGGTGCCACGTGGCCCAGTCATGGGCTGCCACGTGGCACCAGTATATTGGTTGTTTGATCAAAATATATTGGAGTTCGTGGGGTTCAAACCCTGGACCTCCCCACCATGTAAAGCCTTCACAAAGTCTGCCCGACCAACGTACCACCATTTGTTCCTTATTGTATAGATGAATTGATTTGTATTTAAGTTTGGTTCATGTTGCAATTAGTGGGGGGTCGGGCCGGGGCTTAGCCCCGACCCGTGGTCGTGTTGTTTATTACATGTGACCACATATCACACAGAGTGTGCACAGAGTTGTGTTTTGAATGGAGCCCCCGGTCACACTTGCGCTGCATACGACCATGCCCTCTATATTGGTGTGCGCGCGGGGGGTTTTTTAAATGTAGCCCATGGCTATATGCCTAAACACATGTGACCACAACCAGGAGCGCAGGGGGAGTTGATATGGTTGGCACGGTTTCAACAGCTAGCCCTTTTTCTTATTGCGTGAGGTCATATGACCTTCATGTGCCCGAGTGCTAGGCGGTTATGGGTTGGCGCGCCCATAACCGTCCTACAGTTTGCACCATTGGCGCGGTTGCACCCGGTGCCAGGTTTTTGCACTTAAATAAGCGTGTGTGCTAGGTTCATGAAATAAGGGTGTGTTTTGTAGATGCAGAGACAACAAGCTTGAAGGAGGGACTTCCAAGAAGCCTAACTTCTTCGTTTTTTAGCCAAACGAGGTGCCGAAAAAGCCCAGCTAGGGGTTTTTGGATGCTCTAAAGCCATTGGAGCAGTTTTTTGGTCAATTTGAACATTGTAAAGTATTTTTTTGAGCACTTTGAGCAATTAATAATAATGATCCATTGGAAGATGGACCAGGAGATGTAGCCCAAGAGAGGGGTGAACTCCTTTATCAATTGTTGTGTTTATGTGCTTATGTTCATTGATTATGCTGCTGATTATTTATATCTTGAATGAGTAATCCTTTAATTAATGTGTTGCAAAGTTGATCCATTTGCTTTTAACACATAAACTTTACTTGCAAATATTTTCAAGATTTCAAGTCTTCTTCATTTTTAGATCACCTATGTTTCCAGTCATTGTTGTTGGTCCTTTCACAAAGTGGGGGATTAAATTTACTACATGTCACCCGACTTCAGTCACAGGGCATCATTACATCATCGTAGTTGTATACTACTTCACGAAGTGGTTTGGAGCTATGCCAATGTTTAGCAATGATGGAGAAAGTGTTGCCCTATTTATTTTCAATCTGATAATAGCGAGATTCAGTATCCCGAAAGAGATTGTGATTGACAATGACAGTCACTTCCAAAATAAAATGTTGATTGAATGAACATCAAAGCTTGGGTTCAAATAGGAACATTCATCACCCTACTACCCACAAGCGAATGGTTAGGTTGAAGATATGAATAAGTCTCTTAATACTATTCTTCAACGGACGATCACTTATTCCAAGTCAAATTGGCATTTGATGATGTATTCAACATTGTGGGCCTATCGAACATCTGTGAAGATTGCCACCGGTTTTTCACCTTTTCAACTCATATACGGGATGGAAGCAGTCTTACCTATTGAATGTTAGATCCCTTCTTTAAACTTGCCAGTGGAATTACTGTCAGACACTTCACCGCTTGAGGAACGCCTTCTATATCTCGAGCAAAATGATGAGTGGAGTTGTGATGCAACCTTGGTCAATGAGGCTCATAAGCAAGGAGTCAAGTGTCAGTATGATCGGTCTGTTCGCCCTCGAATTTTATATGCAGGTGATATTGTCTTGGTCTATGATCAAGACAAATATCCCCTGGGGGTAAGCAAGTTCAAACCCATGTAGTTCAAACCTTTCATTGTGAAAGAGGTCTTAGAGAAGGGCGCTTACCATCTGGTTTGTTTTTAGGGAAATGATTTAGCGGATCCTAGAAATGGGCTCTACCTTAAGAAGTACTACTCTTAGGTTGGTCACCTGGGTGGCTTATTATATATATGTATAGTCTCTTATACATTTTTTTCCTTTTTGTCTTGTGGAAGTGTAGTTATTTATGTCCTCGTTTTCACTATGGCAGATGTTAAGGGAATCAAAGGTTTACTTTGGGTTTGCGGATGACACTGGCCGACACACTCGGAGTCTTGCTTCCACAGCTTGGGTTATTTTCACACCTCGAGGCCAATTGCTATCTTTCAGAGGTATCTGTCTAGGAGACACAACCAATAATGTTTTCGAGTATAACACAATGATAAAATTTCTACATGATGCTTTGTCACATTGCATTTCTTGCCTTTGGGTTTACTTGGATGCTCAATTAGTTGTGTCCGAGTTAAATGGGGTTTACTGCACTTATGACCCCACTCTTCATCGATGATTCCTTAGGGTACGTCTCTTAGAATGATCTTTTGATTACATTACGTATATCCATGTTCCTAGGAGATTTAATCATTTAAAAGATACTCTATCTAATCATGTTTTAGATTGGCATGTTGCTCACATATAAAAAGGAAAACACACACATACACATGTAAATACATTTGTAAAAAATGTTATCCATAAAGCAAAAAAGATGCATATATATGTGTGTGTATCTGTGTGTGTGTCAAAAAATTAGTGCTATGAGTACAAAAGTGGGCATGAAAGCCTCAAAAGTCATCGGTCTACATCGTTGGACTTACACCCTCAAAACATATATATAGTACAAAAGTGCCCTCTGCACATGAATGGTCCAACTCTAGCTAGGGTCGAGGCCTATTGGCCTTAGTGTAGTGAACAACGTTGTTCGCAAGACGTCGGAACAACTAAAACCAAGTCTAAGGCACCCCTACTACATGTGGTTGCATAGCCGGGGGGAGATCCTTGATCTTGGCCACAAGAATGACACGAGTGAGAGAAGTGAGATTAAGCTTCACTCGTCGTAAGAATCTATCATCCTCTCCATATGGGGGTCCTCCTAGAACTGTTGGTCCTCTAGCTGCTGCTGGTCCTGCCTCTGGTCGAGGACGATGCCGAGTCTTGGAGAATTTTTTCGATCGAACAGGTCCCACATATGTACATAACAGATTCATGAGTTAGTACTCTACACGCACATAAAAAGGATATATATGAAAATTAAAAATTTAATAAACTTCAAAAAATATATGTTACCTATCTCGTCACGCTCTTCACTGGGAGGCACAGGAATGTCTGGATCTTTGAGGAAGTTGATCCCTGCATATGGGTAATCCTCGATAACTAGGATCTGACGTGCCCACCAGTCAAAACAATTGTTGTCGAAGGCCTCTATAGTCGTCCCTCCACCCTGTCTAGGTAGTAAACATGCCCACCTTCTCACTGTTGGGAAGGAGGGTACATGCCCCTGTACTGTCTCTCTGGGACTGAGACTAGGCACCCTCTCAAAGAAGGAGCACACAATTTTACCAAACCTGAAGTTCTTTTTGGTACGCCTACGACACTCTATGAGCTTCCTCTTCATGCATACAAGAATGGTGGTACTCCAGTAAAAACATGTTGCCTCCAAACACTGAATTTCACAATGCATATGTGCATGTGAGGCCCGATGGAATTCCATGGATCTAGTAATTCGACCTATCAGAAGTAGGATCACTCATAGAGAGAATATGGTGATCTTTTCAATCGACACTTGAGAACCCACTTTCTCAGTACTAGCCTCACAATACATGTTGATATAATCCTCAATGTTGAACGACCCCAGAGGAAAGGTCCTCAAGTTGACTGGTTCCCCTCTTCTCAAGAGGCTAGTCAGAAAGTAAATGTCCTCTATAGTCGGGATCAATGATTGACCCTCCAACATAAAAGCCTCTGTATCGGGATGCCAATACTCCACGAGAGCATTAAGAAGCCTTAGTTGTGCCCTCATAAACGGACACTGGAAGAATTTCCATAAACCACACGATTTTAGTGTGACGATGGCCATAAGGTCCTCCTCGACCAATATATCAAGCTCCTCATGCTCTCTCTCCCTGTAGGGAACATAGATCCTGTCACATGAAAAATTGGAGAGGAGTTAATACTTGCTTTTTTATTTTTTCTATATAAATGGAGGTGTATGCGGGTTGCTTATTGCACAGTGGCGTATGTACTCGGGCTATTTATTCTTCTTCCCGAGTACATACACGGGATGGCCTTGGACAACCCACGTACATGCAGGCGTGACCCTTTTACAGGGGCGCACCCATCCCAAACAAAAAAATAACTTAAAAATAAGGAATTGAAATGCAAGAGGAAGTTTGATGTACTTGGTCCAAGTAAGAAGGTGTTTTGTCCATCATCTAATGTCATCATTGGATATGTAGATTGTAAATACATTTATTTTGGGTAGCCATCACAAAATTAATAGTTGGATTAGAGATCATAAAACTTGGCTGGACTATGAACACAAAAAAAAATCAAATTAATAATATTAAAAATATAAAATTGTACAAAGTTAAAGGTTAAAAATGAAATATGAAGTATGAATGGAATCATTGAAAATTGAAATATTAGAAATATTTTATAAATTTTAACTTGCCTCATCAAAACTATGTTGCCAAAATTATAACCAATGCTTATAACCTACATATTGAAATTTGACTACATATTTAAATTCGAGAATTAAAATGTAATAGCTTGCTATACCTATTCACATGGGAGGTTTTAACATTAGTCAAATTTTTCAAATTTTGAGAAATATACATATACCTATTCATATGGGAGGTTTTAACATTACTCAAATTTTTCAAATTTTGAGAAATATACATATACCTATTCATATGGGAGGTTTTAACATTACTCAAATTTTGAGAAATATACATCTTAGCAATAAGGAATCCGTGAGAGATGTATTTTAATATATTAGCAGTGTTATAGCTATTTTCAAAATAAGAAGAATAAATAAATATGAGTCAATTTGAGTATCTTCTAAATATGATTTTTTTTAAAGAGTTTTTCAAATGTAGAAAAAAAAATGAAAATGAAGTACAATAAAATTAAGGGTGAAAAGTAAATAATATATTTCAATTAAAATAATAATAATAATAATATTAATCTATTTGTAACTTAATATTAGGTTAGAAATATAAAAATAAAATAAAAAAGATTATTATTATTATTTTTAAAACTTATGATGTCATATAAACTAATATGATTATGATGATTACTTATTTCATTTTAAGAGGTTAAGAGAGGGGCTTTGTTGTTTTGTATTGTAAGCCATCAGCATGGAGGGACGCCCTGCAACTGCAAGGTTATTGAAGCTCCTAACCTCAGATAACCAACGTCTGGATGTGGAAGAAAGGGTCATAACGCCATACAGTAAGGTCCTGAGCAATATGGTTGAGGATTTGATAAAACCAGAGGAACAATTACTTCCTGTGCCAAACGTTTCATTGGAAACTCTGACAAAGGTTCTTCGATTTTGTGACTA
>ML855442.1:15690-27887 GCA_009831015.1 Picea engelmannii | reverse complement strand
TTACCATAAAATAAGTCAACATTACATTTATATTACCATAACCTTGGCAATGAATTAATAATAAAAATAAATCATTACCGTAGCATTTAACATGAAGCATTACATTACATGATTCTTCCATTGCACGCAAGTCTCATTCATCAGGCAACATGTCATTCAATTCTTAAATAATCATGGACATGAGAATAAGTAAGTTTAATACATCATTAGAAATAACTATATAAAAACTAAATATCTAGATCCACCATCTACTACATAAATCCTCAATGCGTATAAACTAAATCTATGTCAATCATTCACTGCATACTAACCACTGCTCAAGTAGCGATAACTAAAACCATCGGTATTGCATCCATAAGGCTATCATGTGCCATCTAAAACAACACTAAATATACATCAATAAGCCAGTCAAAACTTCCCCAAGGTTAACATGTAAGTAACATCAACAAATTTCCACTGACCCCACTAGATATACTCTTGCATGGAAAGTTTTTTTTTTACACATCTATCGAATTTGTATTTCCGGAATGACAAATAAATTGCATTGCCCAATTTAGTTTTCATAATACTATAAATTATATGCCGAACAAGGGAATTCAAATCTAAATTCAACTAACACACAACAATCATAACGATTTCAACTTGGATTAGTAGAAATTTGATAGTGGATCATCAAAAATTAAATATTTAAATAAAACAATGCATTTTTGTTGTGACTACTTATGCAATGATTCAATAATACAAATCCAAATGGTATAATAGTTGGGAGAGACTCATCAAAGTCAACTCTGGATTTTCCAACTTCATTGACGGTAGATTTTAAATATCATACAAAAATCTAAACTTAAGAATTGACAAAATTGACAGCAAACAATGAATAACAGAAAGCAGGGTCTCTACATTTTGATTAGCAACAAATCATAGCAAATTATGATATCCGACTTTGCAAAAATATAAGGCAACAGATAAGTAAACTTCTGATCTCTAAATTTATATACAAATTTGGCAGCGAACACTTGAATTTTCTTAATTCTGGGTTGTAATTTAAAATGGCAGTGAATGCATAAATTTTCTAAATTCTGAGCTGTAAATTGAAATGGCAGTGAATACATAAATTTTATGAATTCTCTGTTGTAATTTAAAATGGCAGCCAACAATTAAATTCTAAATTTCTGCTCGGAAAATGAAATTGCTCTTAACAATAAAGTCGATTGCCCATTATGCCAAAATTGAATTCTCAGATCTAATTTACCAAAAACGAAAATGCCCACAGTGATATACAAAACGCCCACAGCAATAGAAAACGCCCATAGAAATTTATAAATACCCACAGTCATCTAAAAATGCCCACATTCATACAAAAACGCCCAGGGTAATATAAAAACGCCCACAGTGATGCAAAAACGCCCACAACAATGTAAAAACGCCCCCGGTAATATAAAAACTCCCAGGGCAATATAAAAACACCCACGGTGATGCAAAAATGCCCACGACAATGTAAAAATGCCCTCGGCAATATAAAAAAGCCCCCGACAATATAAAAACACTGAGGGCAATATGAAAATGCCCACAGTGATGTAGAAACACCCACGACAATGTAAAAACGCCCCCGACAATATAAAAACACCCACAGTGATGTGTAATACACCCACAGTGATGTAAAACGCCCCCATTAACATAAAAATGCTCACAGAAATGTAAATACACCGACAGAAGTGTAAAAACGCCCACGGCAATGTAAAAATGCCCACGGCAAAGGTAAAAACGACCACTGGGATAATTAAACGCCCACAGAAATGTAAATACACCCACATAAGTGTAAAAACGCCCATGGCAATGTAAAAACGCAGACAACAAACACAAGTCATAGCAGGATATCACAAAGATCCATGGAAGTTCGACAATGCTGAGATCATAAAATTCTTTTACCTAATACCGACATGCAAAATGAAAAACATATCGTTGCCTTAACTCCCGCCTTGAATGTTGATCGTGTGCTCCGTACCGCTCCTACTCCATGCCGCTCCCCTTGCCGACCGTCGAGACTACACCGGTACCTCCCTGCCAATCGCTAGGGGTACTCTGCTTCCCCCTTAGCCCCCCTAGCCACAAAGGGGCCACACACAATGCATATGGTCCGTCTAGCTTCCCATCTCACCTCGCAAAGCCAAGCTACCACTCCTATCCAAGCTGGAAAATCCCAACTCTCCACAAGTAATCAGTCAAGTCACAATTCCGGCAGCGTAACGTTATGCTAACAGTCGATTCCCTTCTTCCTCATCTTCCCTTTATTTTAGAGAGTTTTTCCAACCTCCAACTTTCCCTAAATCAAATTTTAATTAAGTTTTAATAAAAATATTCTAAATATTCTCCTTCGCACAAGTGTTGTCCATCCCCCTCTTTCCTCAAATAATTATTTTCTTTAAATTATTAAATTACTCATTTCACTCACCCACCTAGAGTTGCTCCTAAATTTCCTCATAGGTGTTCCTTGATCCCCTTACATGTTTTAAATAATTTCCCTAAAAATGAAGTTGCTAAATTAACTCAAATTAGAAGGTTCTTAATTGTAGATTCCTTACTATGTTGACCTCGCTTTTTACCATAAGTTCCCAACTTTCCTTAATTATGTTTCTTCCAATCCTTAGTTTCCTAATTTTTATTATCCCCTTCTTTCCCCTTTTATTAGAGCCAAAATGGCAATTGTGCTAATTACTCTTTTCCCTTTATTATTAATTTAAAATCTTTTTATACTTCCACAAGTTAAATAATTTGTTTCTTCTTTACAATTTAAAACCACGGATTTTTATTTAAATTCTTACTCTCTTCATTTTACCCCATAAATTTATGAATACTAAAACTATTACTTAAGTGGTTTTTAGTCCAAATTTTTATTTTTATTTTTATAGAGTCTTTTTCTTAAGGTTAAACAAAATTTTACCCTAGAGAAGTTTTAGACTTAGATTTAGATTCTGAACTGGGCGACAATTATTTAGGGAGGTTGTTTAAGAATTTATTAAGGTGTTAGATGTCTTAGGGCCATCTAGGTTTGTTCCTTCCTCAAAATCAATGCAACGTTCCCTTCAGGACGCACCACATGCTCCAAGGGTGCCACTCGCCTCGGTTGTTTCTTTTGCATGACGTGCCCTTCAGGATGCACCACATGCTCCAAGGGTGTCACTCACTAACTTATGTTTCTTTCATGCGACGTGCCCTTCAGGATGCACCACGTGCTCCAAGGGTGCAACTCGCCAACTTGACTGATTGGTAGACATCTATAACCCCTGGAGTCAACACTCTGTCAGGTGAACTTGTGGGAGACTAAGGGATTTAAGGAATAAGGCCCCCACCTTATTGTGTGCCCCTTATAATCATCATGAGCGACTGTCGTAGTCTTCCCTCACGGCATTGTGGATCCTCTCGAACTAGGTAATCGTTAACCTACATTTTGAGACACGACGGGAGTGCTAGTAGGCTGTGGCAGGGCTGCTATCCACACCTCCCCCTCAACCTCTCTGGAAATTGTGTGTGGCCCCTTTACTCCATATGTGAGTCTGGTTGGAAATCTATCGTCATCCTGCATCATCAACAATCCTGTCAGAACATGTCAACATCATATCATCAAATCAATGAAATATCACATTAAATAAATCAACCCAAATAGCACACTCCCTGACTCAATCGAGACTCCAAGGGGTTCCACCGATGCCTCTGCATCCTCAAGGTCCAAAACCCTGCACACTCAATAAAACTGAGTCAATAGCACCTGTCTACGTCAAAGAAGTAAAACATCATGTCATCTATCATAATGCATCATAATCAAGGATAAATGTTTTAACATAATAAAAGTCCAAATCACTTGCAAGCAAGTGTCCTCAAAGAATAAGTTTTCTCAGTTCGCTAGAGCGGGATGTTACATACACCCCCTCTTGGTCTAAACTTCATCCTGAAGTTTCTCAATATAAATGCCGAAATAAAAGTACCACGGTACCATAAGTCTATCTATCAAACAAAAATGGGAACTGCTGGCGCATATCATATGCGTCCTCCTAGGTCGCCGAGTGCGGACTATAACTGTCCCACTGGACCTTGACCTGATCTACCGTTTGACGTTGTAACTGTCGAACACGATGATCTAAGATGCATACCGGCTCAGCCGTGAGCACTCCCTCGTCCGATACCTACAAGGAACTCATGTCAATCACGTGTGTAGGATCACTAATATAATGTCTCAAAACAAATATATGAAAAACATTGTGCATACGCCTCAAAGAATCAGGCAAGGATAGTCAATAGGCCACGGGCCCCTTTCTCTCCACAACCTTGAAAGGTCCCACGAACCTAAGAGAGATTTTATCTCCCTTTCCAAACTTGATCGAACTCTTATGTGGTTTAACCCACAAGAAGACTCGATCGTCGACCTCATAACTACGGTCGACTTGGTGCGCATCGGCATAACTCTTCTATCGATCCTACGCTTCTTTAATCCTTTGTCTTATGGTTTGCACTTGCTCTTCCATTTCTTGGATCACTTCTGGTCCCACCAGGACCCTATCCTCAAGCCGATCCCAACTCAAGGGCGTCTGACATGGTCACCTATAAAGAAACTCAAAAGGCGCCATCTTAATGGTGCTCTGGTAACTGTTGTTGTAAGAAAACTCTACTAGAGGAAAGAATTCCTCCCAACACTTTTGTTGGTCCATCACGTACATGCGCAACATGTCTTCCAAGGTTTGGTTCGTTCGTTTAGTCTGTTCGTCAGTCTCTAGGTGATACACAGTACTAAAATTAAGTTGGGTTCCCAAGGCCTCTTGGAAACTCATCCAAAATTGTCCAGTAAACATTGATCCTCGATCGGATATAATCTTCTTAGGAATGCCATGCAGCCTCACAATCTCACTGATGAAAACTCTCACTATGTCAGGTGCCTGATATGTCATACGCACAGGAATAAAGTGAGCACTCTTCATCAGAGTGTCTACTACTACAAAAATTGAGCTGTGTCTCTTTGCCGTCATAGGCAATCCAACAATAAAATCCATCGAAATAACTTCCCATTTCGATTCTGGAATGGCATGTGGTTGAATTAATCCTACCGGGTGTCTATGTTCAGGATTTACTTGCTGACACTCTAGACATCTAGCCACAAAGTTGACTATGTCGACCTTCATTCCCTTTCATAAGAATAAGGGTTTAAGGTCTGCCCTCATCTTTGTGACTCCTGGGTGAGCCATGTAAACTACTCTATGAGCCTCACTCAGGATCAACATCCTGAACTCGTCGTTTGGCGGTACGTAGATACGACCTCTAAACCTCAATAACCCATCACTATCAAAATAAAATACCTCATATCTTGGTACCATCATTGTGTTTTGTCCGAAAAAACCCTCGACCTCTATGTACCATTCATCGTCACGCTGTAAAGTGAGAATTTTCTCACATAAGTTGGTTTGAAGAGGAAACACTGAGAATATGCGTGGTCTCCGACTCAAAGTATTAGCCACTTGGTTCATTGTTCCCTTTATGTAAGTAATCTCGAAGTCATACTCGCTAAGAAATTCCAACCAACGTCGTTGTCGCGCGTTCAGGTCGCTTTGCGTAAAAATGTGTTGTAGCCCACAATGATCAGTCTTTAATTCAAATTTTCGTCCAACAAGGTAGTGTCTCCAAACCTTCAAGGCATATACGATGGATAATAACTCCAAATCATGCGTCACGTAGTTCTCCTCATGCCTTCTCAGTTTCCACGAAATGTAAGCAATCACTCATCTGTCTTGCATCAAGATTCCGCCTAAACCTTCCTTGGATGCGTCAGTGCATACCAAGAAGTCTAAATCCATGTCAGGGACCTTTAGTATTGGCGCTGTGGTCAACAACTCTTTAAGCCTTCAAAAATCTTCCGTGCATTTCTCGGTCCAAACAAACTTCTTGTTTTTCTTCTGCAATTCTGTGATTGGATTTTCTATCTTCGAAAATCCCTCGACAAACCGTCGATAGTATCCTACTAAACCCATAAAACTACGCACTTCTGTGACATTCGTTGGCGCAGGCCATTCCATAATAGCCTCAACCTTGGCTAGATCCATGGAGATACCTTTGCTGGAGATGACATGCCCTAAGTAGTGAATCCTTGATTGATAAAAAGAGCATTTGGACAACTTCCCATACAATTTGTGCTCTCATAGACACTATAGTTCCAAGCACAAGTGCTCGTCATGCTCCTCCATCGTCTGAGAGTAGATCAAGATATCGTCAATGAATACTTGGACGAACCTGTCCAATTACTCGTGGAACACCCCGTTCATCAAAATCATGAATACCCCTGGGGAATTTGTCAGTCCAAACGGTAAAATAGTAAACTCGTAATGTCCAAATCTCGTCTTAAAGGCAGTCTTAGGGATGTCATCCTCCTTGATCCGTAACTGGTGATACCCTGATCGCAAATCGATCTTGGAGAACACTGTCACAACCTTCATTTGATCGAACAGATCATCAATTCTCGGTAAGGGATACTGATTCTTGATCGTAGCCTTGTTTAGTTGACGGTAGTCAGTGCAAAGCCTCCACAATCTATCCTTCTGTTGTATGAAAATAACTGGTGCACCCCACGGTGACACACTATGGCGTATCAGTCCCAGGTCCAACAACTCCTTTAGTTTCATTTTCAACTCTTGCAACTCTGGGGTTGACATCTAATAAGGCGTTCTTTCTATCAGTTCGGTCCCCGGTTTTCGGTCTATGGTGAAATCCAGTTCCCTTTCCGACAGCATCCCTAGCAACTCCTCTGGAAATACATCCACAAACTCCTTCACCACTAGAAGGTGTTCTAGACCTTCTGCTACTCCCTTTTCTTTTAGCGCGAGGATCGCATAAAGCTTGCACCCCTTGCACATACTCTTCCGTAACTGTAAGGAGGAGACGAACCTCAGGGATACTCCCTGGTTCCTTCCTACAATCATACGTCTTTGTCCTTCATCATCGACCAAGCTCAACCATTTCATCTAATAGTTGAGTATCGCCTCATGCGATTCCAACTAATCCATACCAATCACGACATCATAAGATCATAAGATCGTGACGTACAAGTTGACCCTCATGGAAAAATCTTCCAGGTTAAGGGCACAGCCCGTAACCTTTCCTCCAACCTTCTGTTTGTCTCCTGAAGCCATCGCTACGAAGATAAACTTGTCCTGTTTGACTACCTTTACCTTAACCCTTTTTAGCATTGCACCAAAAATGAAACTCTCAGTAGCACCTGGGTCTATCAAAATACTAAGGGTTTGGTCAGTGACGGTACCTGTTGTCTCGAGCACAGTCGACTGGTGCTTTGCCTGGTGTTTATTCACTGCCGCATGAATCCGATGGGCCTTGCCTATATCTCCCACAGTAGTGGGTCGAGCTGATACGGACACTTTGGTGCTCTCCACAGGACAGTCACGCTGGTAGTGTGGCTCCCCACACATCCAACACCACTTCTTCATCCCAGTAGTCCTGGTACCCAAAGTAGAAGATGACGACCCACCGACCTGGAACCCAGGTCTGTTCTGCTGAACAGACCTAAGATATTACTGTTGTGGGTGACATTGCTGCTGATGTTGTGGTCCCCGATAAGGTGCCCACTGATGAGGCGGTGGTCGTCGAGGTGTGCTAAAAGTGGATCCTCTCTGGAAGCCATGATATCCCAGTGTATGTCTTGCTGGTGTCTGATGCTGCGGTGTACCAGATGAACCCTGCCCTGCTAGTCTCGCTGGAAAATGTCATGCAAGGTTTCAGGCATCAATATCCTAACCTTTACACGCAAGCTTTCGTTAAGGCCAAACACGAACCTGTTGACCTTGAGCTTCTTAGTGTTAAGGTGCAGAGCATACCGAAGCAGCTCCATAAAACGTGCCTCATACACGGGCACCGTACGACCTCCCTGCCGTAATGCATTGAAATCATTGAGCTGATGCTCAATGAATTCCTCAGAAAGGTACCTCTCTCAAAACCGTTCCTCGAACAGTTCCCATGAAACATATTCAATGGCCATGTTCAGTTGCGGTAGGAGCGTCTTCCAGCATAGAAGAGCGCTCCCCTTTAGTTGAAAGACTGCCATGCAGACCTTCATGTTGGAGGTATAATTGCGAAGTGCGAATCACATCGCCCTATTCTCCAACCATGCCTTGGCGGCGGCGCCATCCAGGGCACCAAAGAACTTGGGAAATTTGACCTTCTCGAGTTCACGTTGAATGCTACCTGTAACGGTTGGTGCGTGCAATGGAACCTCAGTGGGTGTCGGTGCCCTAGCCTCGTATCTGTCCAATCGGATAATCAGTACCTTGGACATGTGCTGAAAAGACCTCATCATCCCGACCACGTCTCCCACTACTATTTTCTCCTGTCCGAGGACCTGCTTGCCTCCCTAGGGGTTAGACCCCTTAGGCGTGGATGCTACTGGAGGCATCACGCCTCCTCCTCTAGCACTCCGTCGTCTTCCTCTGCAGTGTCCTCTAACCATGATTACCTGCATGCACACAATCA
Source organism: Picea engelmannii (assembly GCA_009831015.1). NCBI lineage: Eukaryota > Viridiplantae > Streptophyta > Pinopsida > Pinales > Pinaceae > Picea > Picea engelmannii. The sequence continues at coordinate 19,367 of ML855442.1, read as the reverse complement.
ACTCGATCAACAACAATATAATCAAATCTAATCATGTCAACGAAAGCCGTAGCGAATCCCAAGTCGTGGGTCAAACTCGCTCTGATACCATATGTGACATCCTCCTCGTTACGACAACAACTCTTTAACAGGTGCAAAAATTTGTTTTGTTTAAGGTGTGTGCACGCGTGTAAAAAGGAATAGACACACTTGACTCTACGTCGCCACCCGACGACTAACAAGACGCAACCACGATGATCACAACAAGAAGACATAAGGTGCACAACAAGTAACTGTAAGCATAAAACGACCATAGACATAAGGCGCACAACAAGTAATTGCAAGATTTAAATGACTTACTGTGTTATGTATAGTACGAACACAGATGGAAGAATCTATAGTAGTAGATTTTACTATATCTGCACAGGAAAGCAGGGCGTTTAATCTTAGTTCTCTACTCTGGAGAGAGAGAATGTCAGATAGGCTCCTGGCCGACTGCTCAGGCAAAAACTAGTAATCTCTGTCAGGAGGTCGCAGTGGTGGGAACTCTTCCTTTAAAGAGCCCGAGACTCTTGATATGGCACTGGATTCTTTACACAAAAATAATCACACACACAAACTTATATACAGAGCGACTAGCTTTATCAAATCAAAGAGTCTGGTATCATACAACTGTGAGTTTGGACAATTCCAATTATAGTACTAACCCTGAAATTAATTAACAATCTCAATACATCCTATATGTTACATATATCATAAAATTACAATAACATTATCTTAACAACCTCACATCTTATGTGATAACAACCTTGCAACTAAAACATCAATCACCAATGACATTACTCCTTGTATGCTTCCAATGAAATGAAGTTACAATAACTTTACCATAAAATAAATCAACATTACATTTATATTACCATAACCTTGGCAATGAATTAATAATACAAATAAATCATTACCGTAGCATTTAACATGAAGCATTACATTACATGATTCTTCCATTGCGCGCAAGTCTCATTCATCAGGCAACATGTCATTCAATTCTTAAATAATCATGGGTGCGAGAATAAGTAAGTTTAAGCCATCATTAGAAATAACTATATAAAAACTAAATATCTAGATCCACCATCTACTACATAAATCCTCAATGCGTATAAACTAAATCTATGTCAATCATTCACTGCATACTAACCATTGCTCAAGTAGCGATAACTAAAACCATCGGTATTTCATCCATAAGGCCATAAGGTGCCATCTAAAACAACACTAAATATACATCAATAAGCCAGTCAGAACTTCGCCAAGGTTAACATGTAAGTAACATCAACAAATTTCCACTGACCCCACTAGATATACTCTAGCATGCAAAGTTTTTTTTTTACACATCTATCAAATTTGTATTTCGGGAATGACAAATAAATTGCAGTGCCCAATTTCGTTTTCATAATACTATAAATCATACGACGAACAAGGGAATTAAAATCTAAATTCAACTAACACACAACAATCTTAACGATTTCAACTTCGATTAGTAGAAATTTGATAGTGGATCATAAGAAATTAAATATTTAAATAAAACAATGCATTTTTGTTGTGACTACTTATGCAATGATTCAATAATACAAATCCAAATGGTATAATAGTTGGGAGAGACTCATCAAAGTCAACTCCGGATTTTCCAACTTCATTGACGGTAGATTTTAAATATCATACAAAAATCTAAACTTAAGAATTGACAAAATTGACAGCAAACAATGAATAACAGAAAGAAGGCTCTCTACATTTTGATTAGCAAAAAATCATAGCAAATTATGATATCCGACTTTGCAAAAATATAAGGAAACGGATAAGTAAACTTCTGATCTCTAAATTTATAAACAAATTTGGCAGCAAACACTTGAATTTTCTGAATTCTAGGTTGTAATTTAAAATGGCAGTGAATGCATAAATTTTCTAAATTCTGAGCTGTAAATTGAAATGGCAGCGAATACATAAATTTTTTGAATTTTGAGTTGTAATTTAAAATGGTAGCCAACAATTAAATTCTAAATTTCTGCTCAGAAAATGAAATTTCTCTTAACAATAAAGTCGATTGCCCATTATGCCAAAATTGAATTCTCAGATCTAATTTACCAAAAACGAAAATGCCCACAGTGATATACAAAATGCCCACAGCAATAGAAAACGCCCATAGAAATTTATAAACACCCACAGTCATCTAAAAACACTCACATCCATATAAAAATGCCGAGGGTAATATAAAAACGCCCACAGTGATGCAAAAACGCCCACGACAATGTACAAATGCCCCCGGCAATATAAAAATGCTCAGGGCAATATAAAAACGCCCACAGTGATGAAAAAACACCCTCGGCAATAAAAAAACTCCCCCGGCAATATAAAAATGCACAGGGCAATATTAAAATGCCCACAGTGATGCAAAAACGCCCACGACAGTGTAAAAATGCCCTGGGCAATATAAAAACGCCTCCGGCAATATAAAAACGCCCACAGTGATGTGTAATACACCCACAGTGATGTAAAACGCCCCCATTAACATAAAAATGCCCACAGAAATGTAAATACACCCACAGAAGTGTAAAAATGCCCACGACAATGTAAAAACGCCCACGACAAAGGTAAAAATGCCCACTGGGATAATTAAACGCCCACAGAAATGTAAATACACCTACAGAAGTGTAAAAACGCCCACGACAATGTAAAAATGAAGAAAACAAACACAAGGCACAGCAGGAGATCACACAGATCCAAGGAAGGTCGGTAATGTCGAGATCATAAAATTCTTTTATCTAATACCGACATGCAAAATGAAAAACATATCGTTGCCTTAACTCCCACCTCGAATGATGACCACGTGCTCCATACTGCTCATGCTCTGTGTCGCTGCCCTCACCAACTGTCGAGACTACACTGGTACCTCCCAGCCAATCGCTAGGGGTACTCTGCTTCCCCCCTTAGACCCCCGAGCCACAAAGGGGCCACACACAATCCAGATGGTTCGTCTAGCTTCCCATCTCGCCTTGCAAGGCCGATCTACCACTCCTTTCGAAGCTGAAAAATCCCAATTCTCCACAAGTAATTAGTCAAGTCACAATTCCGGCAGCGTAACGTTACGCTAACAGCCGATTCCCTTCTTCCTCATCTTCCCTTTCTTTTATAGCATTTTTCCAACCTCCAACTTTCCCTAAATCACATTTTAATTAAGTTTTAATAAAAATATTCTAAATATTCTCCTTCACACAAGTGTCGTCCATCCCCCTCTTTCCTCAAATAATTATTTTCTTTAAATTATTAAATTACTCATTTCCCTCACCCACCTAGAGTTACTCCTAAATTTCCTCATAGGTGTTCCTAGATCCCCTTACATGTTTTAAATAATTTCCCTAAAAATGAAGTTGCTAAATTAGCTCAAATGAAGTTGCTAATTTCCCTAAAAAAATGAACTTTCAATAGTTGTCGTCGAGCTCGCTGCCCTAGCAGCTCCGCGCCCTCTTGCTGCCTTCTGCGGCCTCCCCGCCTGGCAGCCCCTACTGCTGGGCCTCCTCGATCTCGGCCCCCACTCAGGGCCGCCCCCATCCCTTCTTCTTGATTCCCCTCTCCCCTTCCGGTTTGAAAGGCTGCTCCAGCAGGAATAGAGTGCTGCGCTCAGGCATGTCGCCCCCAGGGGGTTTGGACCC
>ML855442.1:0-11605 GCA_009831015.1 Picea engelmannii | reverse complement strand
GCAGGAATACACAGCGTATATGAATTATCCAAGTGGGACAGTCATGATGACTGGATAGGGTGGGAATTTTTTGGAGTTCCAGACCGCTTAAACCATCAAAAATGCATCCTAGAAGACCTGTTGGAAGAAGCGGCCCCAGTAAATAGAAAAATGAAAGATAGCTCGGGGTGGGGGAAAACTGGAAGCTATACAATTGCAGAAGCTTACAATACTCTCCAGCCACTCAGGAACAGTAGCAAACCACTGGAATTCTGGAGGAAAGTCTGGGACCCGTTAGCATTACCCGAGGTAAATTTTTTCTTCTGGACTCTGGTCCACAAAAAGACGTTAACGGGAGAAAACTTGGAAAAAAAAAGCATAGTTGGGCTGCATAGATGTGAGCTGTGCAGAAGCAACCCAGAAACAGCTAAGCATCTCTTCATGGATTGCAATTTTGCCAAAGAAGTATGGAGTCTCATTCTCCACGAGTTAAAAACCACTGTTCCTCAACATAACTCTGTAGCAGATTTGTATGACGCTTGGGACCATTGCTATTCTAAAAAAATCCCCAGCAAATCACTTTGGAGGAAAGTCTGGAATTCCATCCCCAAATATGTTTGTTGGCAGCTCTGGCTGACCCGGAATGACCAGATCTTCAACGAAAAGCAGCAAGCCCCTCTTTCGGTAGCGGCAAAGGCCAAAGCCTTCCTCCTCGAAGCAGTTCAACATCATCCTTGCTCGGATTACGCTTTGCTGCTCCCTGAAGAGGAGAATTGGTTGGGCCCTCCTTCTCCTCACCCTCGGAGGCAGCTATCAACCCCTCAAGCAGTGAACCCGGTTTGGAGAAAAAGAGACTCTGAAGCTTCCATTCAAGAATGGTGGAGAAACCAAAAAATAACCACGATCTTCTTCGACGGAGCCTCCAAAGGTAATCCTGGGACAGCAGGAGCAGGAGGAGTAATCTACGCTCCGGATGGTTTGAGAAAGGACAGTTTCTGTTGGGGCATTGGACAGAAAACCAACAATCAAGCCGAGATTCAAGCCCTGCTTAAAGCCTGCCAAATAGCCAGAGATAGAGGATACAAAGAATTCCAAGGACTTGGAGACTCAGAGATTCTAATAAAAAATTTAAACACAGACAAAAGGTTGACCAATGCAAGCCTCAACAAATCGATGAACAGATTAAAGAGAATTATGCTCGACTTCGACTCCTACAAATTCTTCCACATCCTCCGAAATTCGAACAGCGAAGCAGATCTATTGGCGAACAAAGGTTGCACCCTCGGAAAAGGGAAGCTTCTCCTAAATGATGAAAGTGCATTTCATCCCTGCAACACATGAGCAATCTGCATTATGTAATAGGAGAAGAAACAAAAAAAGAAGCTATGTAATGTGCTGAAATAGAGCTGGAATACAGTTGCTGGAACACAGATGCTGGAACACAGATGCTGGGACACAGAAGTTGAAACACAGTGCTGAAACATTGCTGGATCTTATGCTGAATCTCGGTGTTGCCACAGCTGAAATAAAGTGTTGTTACATATGCTGAAACACAGTGCTGGAACAGTTGCTAAAACACAGTTTGTTACACATGCTGAAACACAGTTTTGTTATATATGCTGAAACACAATTTTGTTACATTTGCTGAAACACAGCGCTGGAACAGATGCTGAAACACAGTGTTGGAAATTATGCTGAAACAACGATGGATCTTATGCTGAAACAGTGATGCATCACAACTTGTAACTGATTTTGTGGCTTTGCCACCCCTCTAATAAAAAATATAACCGTTTTCGTTAAAAAAAAAAATTAGCTCAAATTAGATGGTTCTTAATTGCAAATTCCTTACTATGTTGACCTCGCTTTTTACCATAAGTTCCCAAATTTACTTAATTATGTTTCCTCCAATCCTTAGTTTCCTAATTTTTATTATCCTCTTCTTTCCCCTTTTATTAGAGCCAAAATGGCAGTTGCACTAATTACTCTTTTCCCTTTATTATTAATTTAAAATCTTTTTATACTTCCACAAGTTAAATAATTTGTTTCTTCTTTACAATTTAAAACCATAGATTTTTATTTAAATTCTTACTCTCTTCATTTTACCCCATAAATTTATGAAGACTAAAACTATTACTTAAGTGGTTTTTAGTCCAAATTTTTATTTTTATTTTTATAGGGTCTTTTTCTTAAGGTTAAACAATTTTTTATCATAGAGAAGTTTTAGACTTAGATTTAGATTCTGAACTAGGCAACAATTATTTAGGGATGTTGTTTAAGAATTTATTAAGGTGATAGATGTCTTAGGGCCATCTAGGTTTGTTCCTTCCTCAACATCAATGCGACGTGCCCTTCAGGACTCACCACGTGCTCCAAGGGTGTCACTCACCTCGGTTGTTTCTTTTGCGCGATGTGCCCTTCAGGATGCACCACATCGTCCAAGGGTGCCACTCGCTAACTTGTGTTTATTTCACGCGACGTGCCCTTCAGGATGCACCACGTGCTCCAAGGGTGCCACTCGCAAACTTGACTGATTGGTAGACATCTATAACCCCTGGAGTCAACACTCCGCTAGGTGAACTTGTGGGAGACTAAGGGCTCTAAGGAATAATGCCCCCACCTTATTGCGTGCCCCTTAGAATCATCGTGAGTGATTGTCGCAGTCTTCCCTCACAGCATCGTGGATCCTCTCGAACTAGGTAATCGTTAACCTACAGTTCGAGCCACGGTGGAATGCTAGTAGGTTGTGGCAGGGCTGTTGTCCACACCTCTCCCTCAACCTCTATGGAAATCGTGTGTGGCCCCTTTACTCCATATGTGAGTCTGGTCGGCAAGCTATCGTCAACCTACATCATCAACAATTGTGTCAGAACATGTCAACATCATATCATCAAATCAATGAAATTTCACAGTAAATAAATCAACCCAAATAGCACACTCCCTGACTCAATCCGGAGTCCAAGGGGTTCCACGAATGCCTCTGCATCCTCAAGGTCCAAAACCCTGCACACTCAATAAAAGTGAGTCAATAGCACCTGTCTACGTCAAAGCAGTAAAACATCATGTCATCTATCATAATGCATCATAATCAAGGATAAATGTTTTTACATCATAAAAGTCCAGATCACTTGTGAGCAAGTGTCCTCAAAGAATAAGTTTTCTCAGTGCGCCAGAGCGGGATGTTACAGCACAACCAGACATTTTTGAAAAAATGAATAAGTGACGAGAAAGATAAAGTTCATGGAAAAGAGAAACGTATATATAAGGGATAATATATTCACATATGTAACATATATCCCATTTCCTACCATGATATATAATTGGAAAGAAGTGTGAAGGTGGCGGGCACAAAAAACAACGACTGAGGAATATGATCCACGAGTTTACTTGGTTCCTTGTTGTATGATTCGTCTGTCAATTTGTATTTCACCGAACTCCAAGTGTTGTTTACAGGAAACATAACAATAGGATTGCATTTTTTTTGATAAACGAGTAATACATACTATATATGTATTTTATAAAGTATGGACATGAGATTTTATAGAGCATGTATGAATCCCTCATTCCATACTTAGCCACTTTTTTGGATCGCAGGTTCTCGGGCTGGTAGGGTGAAAATTGATCCTCTATTGTTCTGTGTCCTACAAATAGCACCCAGATTTCCACGATATACAAATTGACAGGAGAACATGCGGTCTGCTTGGCTCAACATTGAACTTCTATTTTTCTGTGTCCTCCAAACAACACTCGAAGTTCCTTGATATACAAATTGACAAATGGAATCCAGTACTTTTGGGCTCAAAATTGTGATCGTTTACAGATGGACAACCCGATAAACTATCTAGCATTATCGAAAAAGATTATTTTCAAATACTAAATTATTAATATTAAATATTGATATTTCTACGGGTCCCGCATTCCATATATAGCCACCTTTTGGATCATGCGTTCTCGGGCTAGTGAGCTCAAAATTGGGCCTCTAATTCTTCATGTCCTCCAAATAGCACCTAGAGTTACGTGATATACAAATTGACAGGCGAACTTGCGGATTGGCTAGCTCAACATTGCACATTTATTCTTCTGTGTCCTCCAAACAACACTTGGATTTCCATGATATACAAATTGACAGACGGACTCTAGGGCTGGCGGGCTCAAGATTGCAATTGTTTACGGATGGTGATCCCTATCAACTATAAAACATTATCTAAAAAAAATTATTTTCAATACTAAATTATTCATATTAAATATTGGTATTATACAATTTATTTACATAAAATTACTGAAGGATTTTAAATATCTTATTTGAAAGAAAAATCCATGTATTAGGAAACTCACCATTCAAAAAGTTTGTACAATATGAAACGGGGAAACCAATTTTGAGGAAATCATTGACAACAATAAACCAACCATTATAATCAGAAATAAAAAAAAACACAAAACCATAATGGTGTCCCGGCCTCTAGGGATCTAGCTCAATTTGGTATCAACCACAAAGGGTTTGGATAGTATAGAATAATTGAAAAGATGAGAATTATTATTGCATTGTCACTTAATGGTTGCTTATGTGCATTTCAAAGTAGTTGCACTTAGAACTATGATGAGAATAGAATTTTTGTAACCATTGTTAAGACTAATTTCTTTGTCCAAGACCAGATTAGATAATTGTTAAAACTAATACAGATAAGAGAATAGAAACTGAATTTTGATTTCTTTGTCCAAGAGAAGATTAGAGAACTGTTAAAACTAATGCAGATAAGAGAATAGAAAGTGAATTTCTACACTAGGGAGAATATTTTAGGGACTATCCCATTATCTGATGTAGAAGTTGACAATGGAGTGCATTATTAAGATACTTTGTTGCACTTTAAGATATTTTGTTACATGGGAAGTGTGAGGGGTGGCATTGGAATGCCTAAATTATAGTGGTAACAATTAAGCCAATAAGTACTAAACTATTACCCCACTCAAAAAAATAACTGAACTACTTATTATTGATTAAGTTCCACATGATTAGAAAATAACAAGAGAAGATATTCACTACTTTTTTACAATTAAGAAAAAATAGTATCCATTATTAGAAAATACAATATTCTACACTAGAGGTAGAGAAAACCCACCATCCTGAGAAACCACACTCCAAAAAAGTGGCTAGGTATGGAATGAGGGACCCGTACATGCTCTATAAAATCTCATGTCCATAGTTTATAAAAGTACATATTTATTGTGTATTACTCATTTCTTGAAAAATTTATAGGTGCAGAAGTTGGCGGATACACGTGTTCAGATTTCCACTTAATTCTATATGACCATCCTGACCGACCGCTTCCCCATTTCATATTGTACAAACTTTTTGAATGACGAGTTTCCGAATATGCAGGTTTTTCTTTCAAATAAGATATTTAAAATCCTTCAGTAATTTTATGTAATTAAATTGTACAATATCAATATTTAATATTAATAATTTAGTATTGAAAATAATGTTTTTTAGATAATGTTTTATAGTTGATAGGGATCACCATCCGTAAACAATCACAATATTGAGCCTGCCAGCACTGAAGTCCATCTGTCAATTTGTATATCATGGAACTCTGAGTGTTGTTTGGAGGACACAGAACAACAGATGTGCAATGTTGAGACAACCAATCCGCAAGTCCGCCTGTCAATTTGTATATCGCGGAACTCTGGGTGTTATTTGTAGGACATAGAGAAATAGAGGCCCTATTTTGATCCTGCCAGCCCGAGAACCCACAATCCAAAAGGTGGCTAAGTATGGAATGAGGGATCCATACAAATATCAATATTTAATATTAATAATTTAGTATTTGAAAATAATGTTTTTAGATAATGTTAGATATTTGATTGGGTTGTCCATCCATAAACAATTGCAATCTTGAGCCCACTAGTCCTGGAGTCTGTCTGTTAATTTGTATATCATGGAACTCTAAGTGTTGTTTGGAAGACACAGAACAATAGAAGTGCAATGTTGATCCAGCCAGACCGCAGGTCCGCCTGTCAATTTGTATATTGTGGGCCTCTGGGTGATATTTGTAGGACACAGAACAATAGTGGCTCAATTTTCAGCCTACCAGCCCGAGAACCAGTGATCCAAAAAAGTGGCTAAGTAATGAATGAGATACGTACATGCTCTGTAAAATCTCATGTACATACTTTATAAAATTACATATTTAGTATGTAATACTCATTTATCGGAAAATTTGTAGGTGTGGAAGTTGGTGGATACATGTATTCATATTTCCACTTACTTTTATATCACCAACCCGATCGAGCACTTCCCTGTTTCCTATTCTACAAACTTTCGGATCGTGAGTTTTCGAATACGCGAGTTTTTCTTTTAAATAAGATATTTAACATCCTTTAATAATTTTATGTAGTTAAATTGTACAATATCAATATGTAATATTAATACTTTAATATTGAAAATAATGTTTTTAGATAATGTTAGATAGATGATAGGGATCACCATCCATAAAAAATTGCAATCTTGAGCCTGCCAGACCTGGAGTCCGTCTGTCAATTTGTATAACGCGGAACTCCAAGTGTTTTTTGGGCGACATGGAACAATATAAGTGCAATGTTGAGCTAGCCAACTCGCAAGTTCACTGTTCAATTTGTATATGGCAGAAATCTGGGTGTTATTTGTAGGACACAAAGCAATAGAGGCCCAATTTTGAGCTTGCCAGCTCGAGAACCTGCGATCCAAAAGGTGGCTAAGTATGGAATGAGGGATCTGTACATGGTCTATAAATTCTCATGTCCATACTTTATAAAACTACATATTTAGTTTGTATTACTCATTTTTTAGAAAGTTTCTAGGTGCGGAAGTTGGCGGATTCATGTCTTCAGATTTCAATTTCTTTCATATCACTAACCCGACCGACTGCTTCCCCATTTCATATTGTACGGTATTTTTTGTTGAAATAAATTGTACAGTATGAATATTTAACATTAATAATCTAATATTGAAAATAATGTTTTTAGATAATGTTAGATTGTTGACAGGGATCACCATGCATAAACAATCGCATTCTTGAGCCTGCCAGCCCTGGAGTCCGTCTGTCAATTTGTATATTGCGGAAATTCAAGTGTTGTTTGGAGAACACAGAACAATAGAAGTGCAATGTTGAGCCAACTATCCCGCAAGACCGCTTGTCAATCTGTATATCCCAGAATTATGGGTTCTATATGAAGGGCATGGAACAATAGAGGCCCAATTCTGAGCCCACCAGCCCAAGAACCCACGATCCAAAACGTTCCTAACTATGGAATGTGGCATCCGTACATGTACATGCTCTATAAAATATCATGTCCATACTTTATAGTACATATTTAGTATGTATTACTCGTTTTTCAGAAAATTTCTAGCTGCAGAAGTTGGCATATACATGTGTTAAGATTTCCACTTACTTTTATATGACCAACTCGACCGACCGCTTCCCTGTTTCATATTTTACAAACTTTTTGGTTCACAGTTTTCCGAATATGCGAGTTACAGGATAGGCGGGTTCAATATTGCATTTCCATTGTTCCGCTACCTACAAACAACACCCAAACTTCCACGATCGACAAATTAGAAAACAAATTGAAACAAAAGAATATATTCTATGCAAATTCTAACAGAAATATCATATGAACAAGAGGACATTAAAATTCAAATTCGTCGTTGTTATACTTGCAATGAAGTTAACAGTACAAAAACTTTACTTAAACATCCAAAAATTTGATTTTCTTGTAAAAAATGGATTACAAGACATGGAAAAATAGAAACTATCAACCCAAGAAGGAGAGGTCACATAAAATTGTAACATGAGAGAGAAGAATAAAGAGCTAGACAAAAATCTAGCTAACAATTTGGCCCTAAGTCATTTGGAAAATAAATTGGATGTCAAAAACCATCAAAGAGGAAATGAATAAGCTAATAAAGTTGGAACATGAGTATTTAAAAGTATCCTTGAACCACCTAATATTTGTTATAAAGTGTTGAGAGATGAGGACATGCTATCAAATGTAAAAAAACAATTAAAAAACAAGTCATTTATTGAAACAACTTACCTCATTGAAGAAAATAGTTTGGGGAAAATAATAGAACATAATGATAGGTTCATCAATAATATTTATAAATGGAGACCTCATTCTATAAGACCAAGCTAAATCAAGGTGGAAAATTCAAAAAATAAAAGAAGTTGGGAAGGAAGAAAAAGGGGCATAAATAGGAATTTGGGACACGTGAGATCCTCTCTTGGAATTGTCATAGATTTCCATGATGTGAAGGTACAATGTTAATTTGGACCTTTAGTGAAAATGATATTATTTTTCTAGTTGAAATGTGTGATATAGATGGATTTATGTGGCCTCCCACCTATTCCAACTAGCTCATTTTGGTAGTTTTCTAGTTTGGTAGTTTTTTCCTAGTTTTTAGGTCCCTCACTTTTGGGGTCATTTTGAGTCCCCAAACAATGTTTTTATGGCTCTCTATAAGGACATTGAAAATAGAGTTAGATTCAGATGGAAACATGTGTATTAATCGGATATACCTTTCCAACAGGCTATCGTACGCCTAAAACAAAGATTGTATGCAAAAGTTACAACCCCGGAAAGTTGATGTACTAACTTACCCAAATGAGGCCCACATGACTTTTGGCGCTTCATCTCCTAGGGTTAGATTTTTAGATGTCTAGGATTTTTTACATTCCTATTTATTGTAAAAATGTCTTGAGAGCCTCTTTGTAATCATATTCTTTCAAATGAGCACAGTCATCACATCTCTTCTTAGAGATAAGCTGCAACCATTCTAGCAAGCTTGTTTTCCGCTGCATTTTATAGCTTCAAATTATTTCCTTATTGAATAGAAACCAATTTTATTGTATATATGCTATTATTTGTTAAGCATATTTTGATAATAATCTGTATTCATTTCATTATGCTCATAAAATACTGATCAATGTGGGAGCATGAAGAGGCTAAGGTCCCTAACATAGAAGGATTTGTCTTGTGATCAACATGGAACAATAAATCCTATCACAAAGCGATTGAAGGAATAACTTGTTACATAAAAAATAACATTTCTCGTCACATTCGGCTTCATAAGAGACACTCTCAATGAGTACAATTGGATAGAGATCTCATACATTAATTCTAAGAATATTTATATAACCATATGATATTTTGTGCCTATTAATTCTACATTTTATAAGAAAAACTATCTAGATAAAAAGAAATCCCTATAATAACCTAGAACAAATTATTTGTAATTTGAGAAATGAAGGTAATATCCTCATTCTAGGAGACTTTATCCTTTAATTCTAGAACTGAAGCCAGCCAAGCTATTATTTTGAATAATTATTCCAACCCTAATCGTTTATGGCTATATGAGGACTTTGTTTTAGCTAACAAATACAAAAGAAACTCTCAAATGTGGCCAAAAGTTTGTTTGGTACCAAGGTAGTCAAGCATTGTTGTTCTCAAGACCTAATGATTTGCATTGGTGTAATGAGGTGTCCAACCTCCAACCTAATGACTTGTATTTCTCAGCTAGGTAGTAGTGTCATGGATGATGTGATATCTAATATCCAAATACACAACCAAATAGTAAGTTTTGACACTTTAAATGACCATGACCCAAACTCCAATGATAGACATTTAACTCCAAATCTAAACTTTGCTTGCACAAGGGCCCCATTGGAGAAAATTCCAATCATCCAAGACACCTTCTTTTTGAAAAAAAAATGATATTTTATTAAAGGATTTAAATAGGGAATTAAACATGGTGGCTTCACCTTGTTGACCAATACATTATAGTGTTCATTCTTAAAGGGGGTTTTTAAATTGTCAAAAATATAGTTAATATATTGTATGTATTTGGGGGGAGGGGGCGACATGGGACTTCATAGGTGTCGTGGGTATAGAAAGGGGTATTTGGTAAACATAAAGGTTTTTTTTTCAATAGGAAATATGTATTGGTAGGGGGGGTCAACAAAATGATTTTGGGAGTTATTTTCCAATATCTAGGGAAATTAGAGGTATTCTTTAATATCCCCATGAACTCACATGCTATGTCATAGGTTCAGTGAGTGGAGACCCAGTGGAATCAAATATTTATTATTATAAAGACAACATTGAAGATCTCTATAATAATTTTACAACAACCCGTCATACTTCCATTAATAAGTTATATATAGAGATGTCATGTAAAAATAATAATAGAACAATCAACCCTTGATATGATATCGAGTGTAAAATTTCTAGGAAATCCATTAGCTATTCTTCTAATGCATTTTTAAAAATCAATAAGATAAATATGTACACACCCCTCATTAAAAGGAAAAAGGGGTATTGTATAAATAGAAATCAAGAGGACCTTTTGTGCCTATATAAAATTAATCCTAAGAAGTTTTGGAGGCAAATTCTAATTTGTAAAATTGAAGAAAACAATACATGAGGGATTGAAATTCCTACCTTAAAAATATTTATGAATCCCCTAACTCCATGGACACCATTCCAAATGTTCCTACATATGATGTTTTTTTTTTTTTCTATGGAAGTCATAAAGTTCTAGGTTAAGAGGCTCGCATAGGGAAAATATATAGACATAGAAGGCTGCCAAGATGAAATCTTAAAAATTGGAGGGCTTATCCCCATCCCTCACATACATAATTTTTTTAATTTAGTAGTGAAGTAGGGCTTCCCTAAACCCTATATGAAAACCATAATTAACCTATTTTGAAAGAGGATAAAAACAATCCCTCTAATTATAGGACCATCGTGATTAGACCCATTTTAGCCAAGTTGTGTAGAATTATTTTGGAAAATAATATTGACATATGGATAGAAATCCACAGTAAAAGAGTTAAAGGCCATGTTGGATTTAAGATTTATCATTCAATTTTTTACCACCTTGATCCACTTAGGATCATTATGTAGGAATATCACAATTTAATAAAACCAATATCCTTTGTTCTTTCATTGAGTTTAGAAAATAGTTTGACACAATGCCCATGATAAACCTTTGGAATAGTTGGAAGAGATAAAAGTTCCTTTGAAGCTGAGGGATACTACAATAAGGTTGTGTGATAATTTTACTACCATGTTTAGGAACATTAATGGCTATTCAAAATAAGTTAACTACAATATAGGATCCAATCATGTTTGTCCCTTGTCCCCTACTCTTTTTGGCTTAAAAATTGACAAGTTAGACCATTTTTTGGAAGAAACAAGTTATGTTGGCCCAATTCTCTGTTGTATAGTCCTTATTTTTCTTGTTTACAATGATTATGTTGTTTTTGTGGTGAGGAGTCCCTATGATATTGTCAAGAAACTAATAATTCCCAAGGTTTTTTCTCCAATATGGGTACAACTGTTAATATTGACAAAATGAAAGTTATGATAATTAAATTAAAAAAAATCACCTAAAATACTTTGTATATAAAAAAACAACTTGGAGGAAGTGTATTGACACAAATATTTCGAAATCTATATGTTGATACTAAGAGGGGGGTGAATTAGTATCAAGTACAATTTAAAACCTTTTTCAACTTATAATTAAACCATTCAATTATATTCAATGAGAAATGAACAATAGTATAAGAGTTACACCAATACACCACAATATACC
>ML855440.1:0-17425 GCA_009831015.1 Picea engelmannii | reverse complement strand
CCTACTCTAAGAAGTGTGTTTGAGGTAAGAAGCTTCCATGGTTTAGCAAGTTTTTATAGAAATTTCATCAGAAGTTTCAGCCAATTATGTGCTCCAATTGTGGAAACAATCAAGGAAAGTAAACAACCATTTATATGGACAAACGCAGTTGATAGAAATTTCAAATTGTTAAAGAAGAAGATTATTGAACATATTGTTTTAGCTTTTCTAGACTTTGGTAAGTTTTTCCAAGTTGAGAATGATGTTAATGGAACTGCAATAGGATTTATCTTGATTCAGGAGCATATACCAATTGCATATTTTAGTGAAAAGTTGAATGAGGCTAAACAAAAACATTCTTCTTATGACAAGGAGTTTTATGCAATTGTCCAAACACTAAAGAAAGACAAACATTACCTCATTCCCAAGGAATTTGTTCTGTATACTGACAATCATGCATTACAAATCATAAGCATCCAACCAAAACTAAATCATAGGCATGCCAAGTGGGTTGAATTTCTACAGAACTTTACATTTGTAATTAAGCATACCAGTGGTAAGGAAAATAAAGTTATTGATGCATTGAGTAGGATTAATTTAATTTTGCAAGAATTTCAAGTCCGCACTTTAGGATTTGATGGATTGAAGGAGATGTATAAAGAAGATGTAGACTTCACTTCCATATCTCAACTCTCTTCCAATTCATTTCAGATGAAAAAATTCAACATCCAGATTTGTGGTTTTTTAGACAGTTCTTCATTGTGGCTCAACTCAGGAGTTTCAACATGAAGACATGGAGATATACCAACTTATGAATTTTCTTTGTTGGTATTGTTGTTTGGACTTATGATTGAGGGGGGAATGTTAGCCTCTTTCTCATATACAATCATTAAGTCTTAATATACCACCTTTGTATATTAAGACTTTATGATTGTATATGAGAAAGAGGCTAACATTATGTAGCCTGTGAAAACCCAGTTGACAGCAATAGAATCCAATGGTTGAGTTACATAATATAAAAAGGATTATTGTTCAAGGAGTTACCTAACACAAGGAAAATCTGAACAAAGAGAAACATAGTGGAGGAATGTCAAGACATTTTGGACAGGACAAGACCTTTGCTCAGATTATTGCTTTTTATTTTTGGCTAGGTATGCATACTGATGTGAAAATATTTATGGAGAAATGTTGAATTTTTCATCATGATAAAGGGAGAAGTCAGAATGCAGGTTTTGTTGGTAGGTTTATAGTTGGTAGTGAGATTTTCATTGATGGCAAGAACAACGATGGCAAACAGGCTTGGAAGACATCGTAAGTCCAGATAGGAGGAGCGCACAGATGGAGGACAGATCTCGGGCATTAGATCCGAGCGTGAGGTCTGACCATCTTTGGATCCAGGAGAACCTACACATCCTTTAAAGTGCAAGGAGAAGAGGGCTTACCAAATCCCGAAAGCAAGATTCCCGAAATCGCAATTAGATCCAGACCATTGGATTGAGGAAAGTTGACGACTGTTGATCTGCTTCGAGAACCTCAACATCCGTTGAGCATTAGATGTGATAAGGCAAGGAGAGAGAGAGGTGGAGGAGACACACGTCGACGACAGGTGAAAGTGGTAAGTGGCTTTAGGGATACCCACACGAAACCGCCCATTCCGGACCCCCCTCCCTTTATTAAAGGTAGAATGGTAATGGGGGGTCCGAAATCAAACCTCAACCGCAGATCTAAGCGCTTTGATCTCGACTGCTCAAACTTGTGTGGTCCAATTCCAGACCCCCCCCTTCATTAAAGGCAGAATGGAAAGGGGGGTCTAGAATCGAACCTCAACCGCAGATCTAGATGCACAAATCCTGGCTGCCCGAATCAACTGGTTGCTTAGCTGTTGGATCACGGACGAATCTAGGTCGTCAGATTCAAGAGGTAGATCATGACAGACCACGTCAACAAGGACACGTGGCGTAATCTTGCAAGGACAAGTGTCAATTTGATTCGGCATCTCCGGCCACTAGACACCTCAAATCTGAGTGACACATGGTAGCCACTCGGCTCATGACACGTCATTGAGTGACGCAAGAATGAAGTCACTTGGGGAGTTTGACTTTAGGAGTTTTAGCTTCATCACTCCCCCAAAATCCCGAAGGTTGAAGTCCCGGGGAGGAGGATAGTCATTGGATCAACGAGAAATATCGACCGTTGATCTGGAGAACGAACTGCTCGTTTGATTGGCTAGTGGTCATAACTCATGGTCACATTGTTAAGAGTTGGAGGGAGGAGCTAGAGCAGCCAAGCTCCATTTCAGGGTTCACAATATGAGGAGTGTAGACTCATCATAGAGTCGAATGACATATGGAAATGGGTCGAAGACTTTCACAGTTAGTAAATCCAAAGAATCTCAGGAGAAGATCCAATGGTGATGAACGCAGTAAAACATATGCAGTGGGATAGTGCATGCGATATGCACAAGGTGCATAGAGACTATAAAAATGAAGAACATAGAAGCGATGTGGGCTGCGTTTTTGAGAGCATGTTATGTAGGTAGAAGCATTGAGTCTAGAGGAGAAACAACGCAGCAGAAGAAAAGAACAGAGATGCATAACTGACAGAGTAAAAGAAGGCTTAGGTGCAAGAAAAGAACAACATAGCAGAACAATGATAAGCCTGGTAAGCCAATGACAACTATTGAATCACTATAATAAATTCACAGAAAGCAAAGTTTTATATTTCAGGGTGGTTGGGAGGTGCTATTGAGGACTTTTTGCCTTTGAGTATCAAGTGGGTGCTTGAACACAGGGAGTTGTAGCCTACATCTGGTAGCAGCCAGAGAAACCAGGGTGGCAGGGTGGTGTTAGGGAGAACATTGGTTCTCTGTTATAAAGGTTGGTTCCTATGTGACTGGAAGTTGGTGCTTTCATCCAATTGGTGCTAGAGCAGTGAGGGAGTTGGTACTTCCTTCTAGTGGGTGCTAGAGAAACCAGAGAGTTGGTGCTCTCAGCGGGTAGCAGCTTGCAAAGCAGAGGTGGTAGCCTCATTATGAGTTGGTGCTCATAAGAATGATAATATACAGTAAATAATTATCATATAAAGATGATCCAGGTGGATAATGGTGGCCACCCACCTAGTCCACTTGGACCCCCACCATTTCTTCTTTCAGTTTTTCAGTTTCTGCACAGTTTACTATTTTTAGCAGTTTTTTGGGTCCTGAACTTCCTGAGTCGTTTTGAGGCCCTAAATGACGTTTTTTGAGAAAACGGGGAGAAACATGGATCACAGATCATGTTTCTCACCCCAAAGTTGTAGTTCTCGGATATATCTTTCTAACGAGGTATGGAACACGTCAAATGGAGATCGTATGCCAAACTTATGTCCCTGGGAGGTTGATGTACCAATTTACCCAAACAAGGCCCATAGTCTTGGTGTTTCATCTCCTAGGGTTAGGCATTTGGATGTTTAGGGTTTTCCATTGTTTTTCAATAATAATAGGCCTTCGAGCCTCATTGTAACATAGTTGAGAGGCTAGTAGCGGCCACATCTCTTCTCAGAGATAAGCTACCAACGCCATAGCTAGTTTATTTCCATTCTGTTTGTAAGCATATTTCAGTCATTTGTTATTAATGAAATGAAGTCTTATTTCCGTTGCATCTCTGTGTTTATGTGCATTTTTGTATTTCATTGTGTTCCTACATAAATCTGGATCAAAAGAAGAAGAGGTTTTAACCCTTTATGGGTTTCCTCAGGAATATTTGTCTCTGTACTATACATGTGTGTGATTGATGTTGAATACTCTACTGCTTATTTATTGTGATCATCATTGAGAAGTTCTGTAATGAATTTAAAAATGGATATAATTGTTTAAGCACAGTAACAACTGATTCACCCCCCCCCCCTCTCAGTTTTCCAACAATTGGTATCAGAGTGGGCCCCTTTTATCTAAGGGTAGATCCTAGAGCTTAAACATGTCAAGCCATGAAGGAACTTCAACCAATAAGGCCCCTATGTTCAATGGAACAAACTTTGCCTTCTGGAAAGTTAGAATGAGAACCTACATAATGGGTTTAGGTGCAGATGTTTGGTATGTGGTAGAGATTGGTTATGTAAAGCCAGTTGTACTAGCTAATAAGGATGACAAGCTAGAATTTAGCTTCAACACTAAGGCTATGAATGCTATCCTGAGTGGGCTTGCAGAAGCAGCATTTGTAAAAGTTATGCACCTAGAAACTATCAAAGAAATGTGGGACAAACTCATTAGCAGTTATGAAGGTAATGAGAAGGTAAAGGATGCCAAGCTTCAAACCTACAGAGTACAGTTTGAATAGTTGAAGATGAAAGCGGATGAAACTGTTGGAAAGTACTTTCTGAGAGTTGAAGAACTAGTAAATGCAATGAAAGCACTTGGTGAAAAAATTGACAAACCTTCTTTAGTTCAGAAAATTTTGAGATCTCTACTAGATAGGTTCAACCCGAAGGTCTCTGCTATAGAATAACTTAATGATCTAAAAGCCTTGTCATTTTATCAACTTCTAGGAACGTTGACTGCATATGAAATGAGAATAATTAAAGATAAACCCACCTCCAGAGAAGCATCATTTAAAGCAGACAAGAATGAGGATTCTAAGCCTGATGAAATTGAAGAAAAAATTGTGAGAAGACTGAAGAAGGGATCAGGGAAATACAAAGGTAAACTGCCTTTCGAATGTTTCAACTGTGGTAATATAGGTAATTTTGCAAATAAATGTCCTCACAAAAGAAAGGATCAGACATATGATGATGAGGAGAAGCACAAACACAAAAATTTCTTTAAAGAGAATAATTTTAAGAAGAAAAGTCTTTGTGTAAACAATGATGATGATCCTTCAGATGATGAAGACAATGACTCCTCTATTGAAGATAAAATAAATTACTTCATGCTTATGGCCAAAGATGATTATGATAATAAAATCACAGGAAGTGATTCTAATGAAGAAGAAGTTGTGGTTGACCTGGAAAGAGAACTGATCAATGCACTAGAAGAGATTGACAGACTCAGAATTAAGACGAGAAAGCAAAAAAAATTGCTAATATAGTTCAAGAAAGGAAGTAAAGAACTTGACGAAGACTTTGTCCTGCTAAAAGTGGAATTAGAAGAGGCAAAGAAAATTGAAGACATTCTGAAACAACAGTTATCAGAAAAGAAGGCAAGATGTGAGAATCTAGAGGAAGAAGTAGTGAAAACTAGGAAAGAGGTGGAGAAGTTTCAAGCCTTGTATCATCAGAATCTGTCAAGTATGAAAGCCTCAGAAGAATTGGCCACCATTCTGAATGAGCAAATAAACCTAAAGATGAAAACAGGTATGGGTTATGAAGAGGGATCAAGTAGTGATCAGCCAAGCAACAAAGATCCCATCAAGTTGTCAAATCTACCATCTATGACAACAAAAAACCTGCAGAAACAAAAGAAGATAATCTGCAGCCCAGGAGGAGTAACGAAAGAGGCACCAGAACTGAAACTATAGATCAAATAAATTAAGTACTCTTTGTTCAAAGAAATCATCATCATGGAAGAAATCGACCTTCTCAAAGAAGACAACCATTTTCCAAGTACCAAGGTTTTTTCTATGGATATTGTTTTTTCTGTTCTAACGTTGGTCATAAAGCTGTAAACTATTCTTTAAAATTGATATATGAGAAATCAAGACATTCAAGGTATATATATCTTCCACAACAAAGAATGATACAACCAAGTAACAAACCATCACAGACTATAAATCGCTTGATGGATGGGAAAAGGACACATGTTAAGCATAACAATCGTTATGATGCCTTATTCAATGAACCAGAATGTTACATCTGTCATAATTATGGACATAAAGCTATTGACTGTCGCTTAAAGAACTATGAACTAGATTTGAATCCCTCGACTAAAAATGTCAAGGGTTGGAAGAAGAAAGAAAGTGACAAGTGTGGATTAGTGTTGTCAGCTCAAAGACAAAAGAACCCTTGGTATATAGACAGTGGATGCTCCAAACATATGATGGGAGACAAAGGTAAGTTTTTATCTCTAAGTGAAAGTAAATTAGGAAACGTAACCTTTGGAAATGATGCTCCAGGTAAAATCAAGGGTAAAGGGATGGTGAGTTTAAGTAATGGAAAAGGAAAAGCCCAAGATGTTCTGCTTGTGGATGGGCTGAAACATAATCTGCTCAGTGTAAGTCAAATGTGTGACAGAGGATGTGAAGTGGTGTTCACTTCCAAGAATTGCAAGATAAAGTCTGTAAATCAGAAGAAGTGGTGGCTAAAGGCATAAGGACAAAAAATAATGTATATGTGATGAAAGAAGATAGACAAGAGTGTCATCTAAGAAAACATGATGAGAGCTGGTTATGGCATAGGAGACTTGAACATCTAAACTTTGATAATTTAATCAAGCTCAAAAATCTTGAGGCAGTAAAAGATCTTCCAAGAATATCAAAGCCACAAGATTTTGTGTGTAAACCCTGCCAAGTAGGAAAGCTAACCAGGACACAGTTTAAATCCAAGAGCTCTACTGCAATAGAGAAACCACTCCAACTAGTTCATATGGATTTATGTGGACCATCAAGACAGGAAGGAACAGGGAAAGAAAACTACTTCATGGTGATCATTGATGATTACTCCAGACTTACTTGGGTTGCCTTTCTTAAGGAAAAAGCTGAAGCATTTGAGAAATTTAAAATATTTAAGGCTTTAACTGAGAATCAAATAGGCAAGAGGTTAAAGGAAATAAGATCAGACAGAGGAGGTGAATTTATGTCAAGTGAGTTCAAGGAATTCTGTGATAAACATGGGATCAAGAGAGAATACACAATCCCAAGAATTCCACAACAAAATGAAGTAGTTGAGAGGCAAAACAAAACAGTGCAGCAAATGGCCAGGTCAATGATGAATGAGAAGAACATTGGTCAAACCTACTGGGTAGAAGCAATACATACAACAGTCCATGTTCTTAACAAAGCCCACCTCAGACCACACACCAACAAGACACCTTATGAACTGTGGTATGGGAGACCTGCTTCAATCAAACGCTTCAAAGTATTTGGGAGTAAGTGTTACATAAAGAATAATGATGAGAACCTTCACAAGTATGATGACAGGGATGATGAAGGCATCTTCTTAGGGTATACTACAAATAGTAAAGGATACAGATGCTATAATAAGAGGTTGCATAGATTGGTTGACTGTATTGACATAAAAGTTGATGAAGGAATCCCAGTAAGAGAGGTGAATAATATTGAATCAACAACAAAGGATATAGATGAATTTGACGTTGAACAGGTCCAAGAATCAGATCAAGAAGAATCCGAGCCAGATGAAGATGAAAATATTCAGACAGACTCAAATCAGCAGACAACATCAAATTCCTCCTCCAGAATCACTCAAAAGAATCATCCTGCAAGTCAGATAATTGGTGAAAAAGACAAAGGTGTACAAACCAGAAGAAAGATAATAAAAAACACCGAACAATCACATATAGCCTTCACATCCATGTTGGAACCCAAGAATTTTAATGAAGGTAGCAAAGATGACCATTGGGTTAATGCCATGAATGATGAACTTGATCAGATTGAGAAAAACAATACGTGGGAGATGGTTCCTAGACCTAAAGGTAAAATTATCATTGGTTCCAAATGGATCTTTAAGAACAAAAAGAATGAGAAGGGACAACTTGTCAGGAACAAAGCAAGATTGGTCTGTAAGGGCTATGCTCAAATAGAAGGACTAGATTTTGATGAAACATTTGCACCAGTAGCAAGACTAGAAGCGATCAGAATATTTCTTGCCTATGCTTGTCATAAAAGGTTTAAAGTCTATCAAATGGATGTCAAGTCAGCATTTCTAAATGGAGATTTAAAAGAAGAAGTCTATATGGAACAACCCAAGGGTTTCGAACTATCAGATAATCCTAACCTTGTCTACAAGCTGAAGAAAGATTTATATGGGTTGAAACAAGCCCCTCGTGTCTGGTATCACAGACTGGATGCATATCTACAAGACAAAGGATTCAAGAGAGGAATAGTTGACAACAATCTATATATCAAAACAGAGGGTAATGACTTGCTCATCGTGTTGGTATATGTAGATGACATCATCTTCAGATGTAATAACGATTCATTGGTACAATGGTTTGCTTCTGCCATGGAGTCAGAGTTTGAAATGTCTATGATAGGGGAACTGTCATTTTTTCTTGGTCTGCAAATTACTCAGAAGTCTGAAGGAATGTTTGTTTCTGAAGAAAAATATCTAGGAGAAATGTTGAAAAGGTTTCAAATGGAAGATTCTAAACCTATGGGCACACCTATGGTTACTGGATGCAAATTAAGTAAGGATGATGACTCACTTGATGTTGATCAAATTTCATATAGGTCAGTGATAGGCAGCCTGTTATACATCACAGCATCTCATCCAGACATAATGCATGTTGTAGGAATAGTAGGAAGATATCCATCCAGACCTAAACATAGTCATTTGCTAGCTGTCAAAAGAATATTCAGATATTTGAAAGAAACAATGAACTATGGCCTATGGTATCCTAAGAACCAGAATTTTCAATTATCAGTCTACTCAGATGCTGATTGGGCTAACTGCATGGATGAAAGGAAAAGTACGAGTGGAGGTGAATTCTTCTTAGGATATTCTCTAGTAGCATGGTTGAGTAAAAAGCAAGGTTCCATTTCTTTATCAACTACAGAGGCAGAGTACATTCCTGCTGCTACTTGTTGCACTCAGGTATTATGGATGATTCAGACACTTCTAGACTTGGAGGTAAAATATACTGCACTGATCCCAATTCATTGTGATAACACAAGTGCCATAAGTGTGTCAAAGAATCTTGTATTCCACTCCAAGACCAAGCATATTCCCATAAAATACCATTTTCTGAGAGAGTAGGTCACCAATCAGATTTTTCAGGTTCATTACATTCCAACCACAGAACAAACTGCAGACATCTTTACTAAACCCCTAGCCAAGGCACCATTTGAATATCTCCATCATAAGCTGGGTGTCATCCCATATCACACCTAAGAGAGTCCATCCTGTTAGGGGGAGTATGTGTTGGTTGAATATCTGATACCTCCGACGAGTACTGCAACAACTCAGGGGGAGCATGCTTTCTTTGACATTGATGTCAAAGGGGGAGAAAAGGAGCGATCCAGACCGGATTCTATAGCTAGAGGTCCAAACAGATTAGCGCAACCATTCAAGGTTGCCATCAATGCCAAAGGGGGAGATTGTTGGCAGGTTTACAGTTGGTAGTGAGCTTGTCATTGATGGAAAGAACAACGATGGAAAACAGGCTCGGAAGACATTGTAAGTCCAGACAGGAGGAGCACACAGATGGAAGACAGATCTCAGGCGTTAGATCCGAGCGCGAGGTCTGACCATCGTTGGATCCAGGAGAACATGTACGTTCTTTAAAGTGCAAGGAGAAGCGGGATTACAAAATCCAGAAAGCAGAATTCCAAAAATCAAAATTAGATCCAAACCATTAGATCGAGGAAATTTGACAAACGTTGATTTGCTTCGAGAGCCTTAACAACTATCGAGTGGGAGATGTGACAAGGCAAGGAGAGAGAGAGGTGGAGGAGACACACGTCGGCAAGAGGTGAAAGTGGTAAGTGGATTTAGGGGGACCCATGTGAAGCCTCCCATTCCAAATCCCCCCCCCCCCTTTATTAAAGGCAGAATGGNGAATCGACCCTCAACCATAGATCTAGACGTGAAAATCCTGGTTGCCCGAATCAGCCGGCTACTTAGCCGTTGGATCACGGATGAATCTGGGCCGTCAGATTCAGGAGGTAGATCATGACAAACCACATCAGCAAGGACACATGGTGCAATCTTGCAAGGACAAGTGTCAAGTTGATTCAGCATCTCCGACCATTGGAAACCTCAAATCCGAGTGACACATGGTAGCCACTCAACTCATCACACATCATTGAGTGACGCAAGAATGATGTCACTCGGGGAGTTTGACTTCGGGAGTTTTAGCTTCATCACTCCCCCAAAATCCCGAAGGCTGAAGTCCCAGGGAGGAGGATAGCCATTGGATCAACGAGAAATATCGACCGTTGATCTAGAGAGTGAAGTGCTCATTTGATAGGTGAGTGGTCATAACTCATGGTCACATCATTAGAGTGGTAGGGAGGAGCTAGAACAACCAAGCTCCATTTCGGGGTTCGCAATATGAGGAGTCAAGGAAACTCACGGGAGAAACCCCGAAAGGAGAAATCACGAAGTGCCTTATAATGTAGGGTGTGGTCACTGCCGGGGGTCACATCGTCGAGAGATGAAGAGGAGAGCTCGAGAAGCCAACTCCATTTCAGATTTTGAGACATGGAGAGTCAAGACGACTCTTCACAGAATCCCCGAAACATGAAATGCGAAATGCGTTTTCGAACTTGGTCCTAGGTCACCATTGGTGGTCACATGAATGGAAGGAGCTAGCAGTTAAGATCCATTTCGTAGTTTTTTGATTCGAGGTTTTTGGAAGAAACACACGACAGAAATGCCAAAACACGAAATCGCGAAACACTATCATGCTTGGCCCCTGGTCATAACTTATGGTCACTTCGACAAAGGCTTAAGGGAGGAGCTAGCATGAAGTTATGCCCCATTTCGGAGATCGTGACATGGAGAGTCGAGATGTCTTGCAATAGGAATTTGCGATACGCGAAATCACGAAATACCTTTTGAACAAGCCCTTGGTCATGGTCGACAATCACATGAAAGGAAGTGGCTTAGTCAAAAGAGCTAGCACGCACTGTGAAGTTTTTCTTAGAAAGGGAAAAGGCATGAAAGGATGAGCTCACGCAATTTATTTCTCCGGTGTAACTGCTAGAGACCATTGATGGTTTCGGTCATTCAATTGTAGTAGTTGTAGAGTGATCACCAGAGGAGGCGAAGATACTTGAGGCAACTGCCAGTGGAGTGTAGACTCATCATAGAGTCGACTGACAGATGGAAACGGGTCGAAGACTATTACAATCAGTAAAGCCAAAGAATATCAGGAGAAGGGCCATTGATGATGAATGTAGTAAAGCGTATGCAGTGGGATAGTGCATGCGGCATGCACAAGGTGCACAGAGACTATAAAAATGCAGAACAGAGAAGAGATGTGGGTTTCATTTTTGACAACGTGTTATGCAAGTAGAAGCATTGAGTCTAGAGGAGAAACAACGCAGCAGAAGAAAATAATAGAGATGCATAACTAACAGAGCAGAAGAAGGCTAAGGTGCACATGCAGATAGAAAGCAAAAGATCAGAGAGCTCAAGGAGATGCAAGTAGAGAGACACTGATACAGGAGAGTAGAGCAGCATAGCAGAATATTGATAAGACTAGTAATCTAATGACAACTATTGAATCACTGTAATAAATTCACAGAAAGCAAAGTTTTATATTTCAGGGTGGTTGGGAGGTGCTAGGGAGGAATGTTTTCCTCTGAGTTTCAAGTGGGTGCTTGAACACAGGGAGTTGTATCTTCCATCTGGTAGCAGCCAGAGAAACCAGGGTGGAAGGGTGGTGCTAGGGAGAACATTGGTTCTCTATTATACAGGTTGGTGCCTGTGTGACTGGAAGTTGGTGCTTCCATCCAATTGGTGTTGGAGAAATGAGGGAGTTGATACTTCCTTTTAGTGGGTGCTAGAGAAACCAGAGAGTTGGTTCTCTCAGCAAGTAGTAGCTTGCAAAATAGAGGTGGTAGCCTCATTATGAGTTGGTGCTCATAAGAATCATAATGTATAGAAAATAATTATCATATAAAGAAGAAGAGGTTTTCACCCTTTATGGGTTTCCTCGGGAATATATATCTCTATACTATACATGTGTGTGATTGATGTTGAATACTCTACTGTTTATTTATTGTGATCATCATTGAGAAGTTTTGTAATGAATTTAAAAATGGATATAATTTTTTAAGCATAGTAACAACTGATTCACCCCCCCTCTCATTTGTCCAAAAGGTTTGTATCAGCCACTACCTATTTCAAACATGCCATGGGATTCGATAAGTATGGACTTTGTGTTGGGATTTCCAAGGATACAAAGAGGTAACGATTATGTTTATGTTTTGGTTGATAGATTCTCTAAAATGGCACATTTTATTACTTGTATAAAAACCAGTGATGCAACAAATATTGCAATTTCTTTCTTTAAAGAGGTGGTAAGACTGCATGGTTTTCCTAACAACATTGTTTCTGATAGAGACACCAGATTTGTGGGACATTTTTGGAGAACCTTATGGAATAAACTTGGTACTAATATTAGTTTTAGCTCAACATATCACCCATAGACTAATGGGAAAATAAAAGTGGTGAACAAAAGTTCGGGAAACATTTTGAGAATTCTTATGAATGAGAATCCCAAGCAATGGGATCAGGTGCTTACTCAAGCTGAGTTTGCATATAATGACTGACCTAACAAAAGAATATGGATGAGTACATTTCAAATTTTGTATGGAATGCATCCAAGAGGTGTATTTGAATTGAGAAATTTAGGAAAAGAAGAATTGAGGAGTGTTGATGGTGAATACTTTGTAGTGAGCATTAAAGAACTATAGGAAAGAGTCAAGTAGAAATTGCAGGAAATCAAGAACAAGTACACACACAGAGAAGACATGACAAGAAGACAAGTGGAGTTTAAAGTTGGTGAATTGGTTATGGAATACTTGAGAAACGAGAGATTTCCTATAGAAACATATAACAAACTAAAGCTTAAGAATATTGGGCCATGTAAATTTTTAAGAAAGTTTTCTTCTAATGCTTACGAAATAGAACTTCCAAGAGATATTGGAATTTCTTC
This sequence comes from Picea engelmannii, assembly GCA_009831015.1. Taxonomy (NCBI): domain Eukaryota; kingdom Viridiplantae; phylum Streptophyta; class Pinopsida; order Pinales; family Pinaceae; genus Picea; species Picea engelmannii. The sequence goes on along the minus strand of ML855440.1, from coordinate 4,635 downwards.
CATTTTTAATGTTGTGGATTTGTATCCCTTCAAAGGGACAAAGGATGTTTCAACAGCTGAACCTGTAAGTGATGAAGATCAGACCATTGGATGGAAGGAACAACTTCCTAGGACAATTCAAGAAGAGATTGAAACAATGTTGGATCAGAAAGTGACAAAGAAAACCAAAGGTGAAGAATACTTTCATTATTTGGTTAAACGGAAGAATCATTCAGTGGAGGATGCTACTTTGATGACATCAACACAAATTATAAGTACGACATAAGTGATGAAGATCTCAAGAACAATTATTTTCTTCCCCAGGAGTCTGATGTAGGAGCATCTGGCAGTAAATTTCGAGATTGACCAAGGGTCACAAGCTTTACTAAGGGAATTGGTTCCCTAATGTTTTATTTTTCATTTGTAATAGTTATATGAGATATCTCTAGAAGATGTTTTGTTTGATTAGTTGATATGTGTCAATCTATTACTAAAATTTAGGAAAATATTCCTTGATTTAGAGTTTGGTTGAGATAGCACGGGATGTGTTGGTTTGTGAGCTACCCGAAAGCTCAAAGATTTATTGGTTATTTTATATAGAATAGAGGTCAAAAAGTGTGATTGTGTGTAAGAGTGTGAGTGTGCAGAGGTCTGAGAGACCAATAAGGAATTAAGCCTTCCTGCTGTAACCTTATTCCTTCAGATGTCTTAAAGAAAATCATTGTTCGTGGAATCATGTTTTTTCTTGCATATTTGGTTTTAAAATCTACTTATGATTTGTTGGGGTAGAGTGATGAGGCATTGTGTTTGCAGGTGATCGCGTGTGAATCCTTGCTATGGATTCAGAATTAGATTGAGGTTATAGAGGCAAAGAATCAACCCACAATTGCATTTTGGGGCTGATCTAGTCGAGTTGACGTCTGTAGAAATTGTTCTATATTATAAATTGAGCGGATGTCTAGGATTAGATCATGCAAATCCTTATCTGAAATCAATGATCATGATTAATTCATCGGGATCGTCATATCTTTACGCCAACATTCCCGAAGGACTTGTGCCAATGACAAATTACAATCACCAATGATAAAGGTGAAGGAGTTGGAGAGATAACGACAATTCCTGGATCTCCGACGATAGTTGATCCTCGACAACAGTTATTCATCGATGACAAACAAACTTGGTAACTGTGCCAAAGAGAAGTGGGATGATGACGATGATATGAGAAAGATAAATAGATCATCAATCGGGATTAAGTCGAAGAAGAATATCAACGATAGAGGCTAAAACGAATATTTCTAAAGGGTAAGTCAATCGACAGTGTCGATTAATTCCTTTAAGCCTAGATCGATGGTCCATAATGATTGGAGGTGGACCATATTGTCGAACTATCATATGGTCATGAAACAGAGTCCTGTGCACTTACTCCTTGGTAAAGTGATAACGATGATACATATATCGTCGGGACTGGTATATCGTAGGGGGTAGTTGGGTGTGTGTTCGCTCCCAGTTAAAATCGTCGACGATGATAAGTCTATTTTTGGGTCGAAACAATTGAACATTGTAATTTCTCCACAACATGAATCCTCCAAGAACGACGACCTTAGCCTAATTTTGAGTGCTTGGTCGCGTAGGAATAAATAATTTGTGCCAAAGGGAGAAAAGGTGCTCAAGGTAACTTGTCCATTGGTCTGTGTAATAGAGTGGTTCAGAATTATGTTAGGAGACAAATCCAAGGACGATTAAGGATTTTGTGGGTAGCCAAGTTTGAAGTTGTCAATAGAGTTGTTTGAGAACTTTTTCCAGAGGTAATTGGACCTGGTAGGTCTACATCAATGATTGGAGGGCATAGATGTTGATGTATGTAGCATCAAACAAGGACTTCCATGTCGATTTTTGTCTAACACGTGGGAGTCTTCCTTAATGCCTCTTAGGACTTAGGAGATTCACTTTAATAAATCAATTATAAAAGTGAATGTACTTTTGTAATTAATGTGAGTTTAATTTAATTAAATTCCTAAGTATTTGGCATTAGTGAATTAAATTAAATCCTAGCCATNTTCCTTAATGCCTCTTAGGACTTAGGAGATTCACTTTAATAAATCAATTATAAAAGTGAATGTACTTTTGTAATTAATGTGAGTTTAATTTAATTAAATTCCTAAGTATTTGGCATTAGTGAATTAAATTAAATCCTAGCCATTAGATCTAAAGTGAAGGTGAGATTTGATCTCAGTATTTGATTGATTTGGAGATCTAGGTTTTGTATTTAGGGTAAAATATATATTATAAAAGGCAGCCTATGTGAGAGGAGGAGACAGACACAAAATGAGTGAGTGAGATCTCAATAATTGGGTGGAGAAGGACTTCCATCCAAGTGTGCAAGGTCAAGGGCCGAGGAAAGGAGCAAAGGGGCAACAAAGGAGATAACAAATAACCAATATGATCAAAGGATTGATCTTGAGGTTTGTAAGGTTTGCCTATTTGTTGATTTGTATTTTCCTCAAGTGGGTCATTATCCCACGACAGGAGCCCAGGATTTTATCTAATAAAATCAACAAGGTACTGGTTTTCCCTTCGAGGTTTTTTCCAGTGGAAATTTACCCAACAATGTCATGTACGATGTGTATGGTTTCATTATTTATGCTTCTGCTATAATGTTTTGTTATAACTTCGTCGTGATTTTATTTAGTAATTTTATTAATGAGTTAATTTACAACAAGGGTTTACTTGGAATTAATTATCGGGTGTTGGGTTTGAGAATTTAACATGGTATTAGAGTCGTGGTTCTAAAAGGAGAAACCAGGTTGCAGAGTTGTGATATTTTTTGCAATGCAAGAACTTTATTTTAGTCTCTACAGGTCTACAAGTGAAAGATATTTTTTTTAAAAGGAATGAGAGGTACAAAAACAATAAAGTAGTAGTCATACAACATCCACAGTAAGATATGTACAATGTATGGTGATTTGTGTGTGTAGTTGTTGAATATCAGGCTGAGGTCGATCTACAGAGATTCATGTAAAAGAGATTTTGCAGGAAGGAGAGAGGGAGTAGTGATGGCTCAACCAATGCAACGACTACCATCCAGAAGAGCTGGGGTAGTTGCCACAACAACCAGGACACCAACAGGTGATACAACCATGGAAAAGGGGTCACGACAGGAATAGTAGGGAAGAAAACATCATGGATCAATCGACGAGGGTCTATAAGTTGCAGCTGTAGAGGCATGGGTACAGCTAGCTAAGAAAATGTGGGTGTGAGATGAGGAATCAAGAAGAGGATCTGAGTGGGAGGTGCCGACATCCACAACCACTATGCCGGTATCTATAGCCTACAACTAAGGAGAAGCTGGTGGCAAGCTACAAAGAACAACCACCAGTGTTAGGAGTAGATACAGGGAACAACATGCAGGAGGCAGACATCAAAAGGTGGAGGAGCTAGGATGTAGGCTAAGGGAAGAAGGATTTGATAGCCAATAGTGTCATTGGATTAGGATGTGCGTAGGGAAACCAACCGCCAAGTAAGGAAAGGGGTTGACCAAGCTAGTAGCTAGCAACACCAATAGAAAATTGTTGGAGCAGCTAGGACCAGGGCATGAGGAGCAGTCACTGTAGTTTCCATCATAACAGTAGAGCTGCCACATAGGAAAAAAACAGGTTGTAGAGGTTGTTAAGAATCCCAAGAAGTCGTAATGAAACTTAGAAAGGGCTCGACCAACCCATAGAAGTACTCAGGTAGCAGCAGAAGGCTGCAAACAGCCCTAAGCAGCTTCAGGCATGGGTTTGGGCAAGGAGAAGCAAGTGTCTAGGAAAATGGAAGTAGGTATGGGCAGTGAGAAGTGGGTCTAGGCAGTGCACAACAGGCTTGAGAAGTGGGCAACAGAATCCAGGAAGTGAGTCTCGGGAAGGGATCTGGGCAGCAGAAAACGTGTGTTGAGAAATGAAAAAGAACAAGGAGCAAGTAGCTATGAACGTTGAGAATATCAAAGGGAGTCAACCTTCAAGTTCAAGTGGGAAGGAGCATCCTTCCAATTTTTTCAAGAAGGATTCATGGTGTGAGATGGCCATGCAGGACGCTCAGGAGTAGGAGGCTTCTACGAGCATGTTCAAAGGGAAGTCTTCGAAGAAGGGTCCAACACGATGACATGGATACCTTTATGTTAAGAGGGGGAATCTGATCAGGTGGATTGGAGAGCATCCATGGTATATATATGATAGTGAAGACAAAGCCACCTCTGGGTGGTAGGAGTACCTTCCTAGCTAAGAGGGAGTGTTGATGTCTGTAGCATTGGATAAGTACTTCCACAACGGTTTGTGTCTAACATGTGGGAGTTGTCCTTAATACCTCTTAGGACTTAGGAGATTCATTTTGATAAAGTGATTATTAAAGTGAATGTAATTTTGTAATAAATGTGAGTTTAATTTAATTAAATGCCTAATTATTTAGCATCAGTGAATACAATTAAATCCTAGACATTATAAAAGTGAATGTGAGATTTAATCTCAGCCTTTGATCGCTTTGGATATCTAGGTTTTGGATTTAGGGTAAAATCAATATCATAAAAGGAATCCTATGTGAGAGGAGGAGATAGATAGAGAATGAGTGAGTGAGATCTCATTGATTGGGTGGAGAAGGACCTCCATCCAAGTGTGCAAGGGT
>ML855439.1:26300-54603 GCA_009831015.1 Picea engelmannii | reverse complement strand
GGATGCATGCAGATAAAAGAAGTGTGTGGAACTGGTGGTCACTCGGGAGAGTGAAGAAAAGAAGAAAAGAGGGTGGTCCAATTTTGTAAAAAGAGAGAGTTTGTCTCAGTTTTGTAACAGTCTTGTTCGAGTTTTGTATGGAAATAGTCTAAGTTTTGTAACAGTCCTTTGTAAGATTGGAAAAAATTCATGTTTAGAGTCTATATCGTAATCAATTAATAGGAAAGAGCATGAGCAGAGAGTGCATGGTGCACTATAATCTAGTTTTCTGTAGAATGAACCACAACACCTAGAGAATAATTTCTCGTGTAATTTGAAGCTAGTTTGGTATTCATTCTAAGGAATAATTGACATAATCTAAACTTGCATTTATCTATGTTATGGATATATAAATTTTGATTTAAATGGATGGTTGTGTTAATGATTTATGCATTTACTTTGTTAATGGATTATGATTAAATGAATGAATGATAACCCAAATGGATTCCTTTTCTACTTTATCCCTTCATATCTAACACAAGACCAAATTGTCTCTATGATTCTCACGGCATCTCGAGTGAGACCTTCTTCAGTCTTCGACTGAATATTGATATTTCGATGCCTTGAGCTTTCGTTGGTCAACTCTAGTTTCGTATTGCATGATGAAGGGAGAGAATGAGGTGGAACCCATCTCAAGAGGAAAGACAAGATTGGTTATAGGCAAAGGAAGATGAGTTTTTACGATGAGAAACCATGGGTTTAATAATCAACATTGAGCGTTTGAAAGAGAGGTACATCTACATTGATTTGCATGAAATTTTCTTTGTTGAGTTTCCATGGTTGTTGTATGAATGGCTGGAGAGGAAAACTACCATTAATACTACTCTACGATCCCTAGAACCACTGGTCTAGGAACAAACAATAGTTGATAGACTGAAAGTGTTAGATAATAAGTGGGCTCAAGGAATCAACTTTTAGTTTTATCGAGTAAAGTAGGGATATACTACTAAGTTCGCCATCGAATACAATGTTTCTTTTAGCAAGGTTGACAGAATGTTTGTTGAAGGTCCTCATAAGATATTGTTGGATGAAATTTTGTTGTGGATAAAGATGTTTTTCGTAAAAAAAGGATTGACGTGCATGGAGCTTGATAGGATGGACAAGTAGGCCACCTCACACTTGTGTGGGATGAAGAGAAGGGGGAAGGAGAGAGAAAATATGGATCTAGTCAAGAGGATCCAAAATGTGTTGAAAGAGAGGATCCAGAAGATGTTGAAATGAGGTGAGGAGAAAATGGACCTAGAAGAAAAAAGGAGAGAAAGATCTCAGATACGCAAGAAGAGTTGAGCTAAGGAGGAAATAATAATAGAGGAGTGGAAATATGATAGCAAGGGGTGAGAGACAAGGGGTCATACCCAGAATGAAGAGGAAGGATACCGCACTAGGAGGATGTGTGGGAGAGAGTGTTGTGCTAGAGAGGAGCACAAAAGGAGATAGGTTGTTGAAGAGACATGAGGATAGAACTAAAGTATCCAATGAAGATACTAAGAGTTATGGTATCATGGTCAAAGAAGACAAAGTTCGATCCCCTTGGATTTTGAGAGATGTTGCAACGTCAAAGGAAGATGATGTGAAGAGTAGAGGCATTGACATAGGAAAATATGGTGAAGAACCCCTCTGGGAAGGGGAGGAGGGTTTAGCAATAATGAATGGTCTTGTGTGGTTGTAGGCAGTAAGCTCTCTAAGATCCTTCACAATAGATGATGAGAGAATATGGAGGAACCCTCTCTTTGAACCACCCCCCCTTGTGCATTTTCAATCAAGTAGAAAGAGAAACAAACAATGTGGAGATAGGAGTATAAGAAAAAAAAAGAGAAGATACAAGTGAATAAGAAGACGAAGTCAACAATACTTCGCAAGGAAGACTATCAGTACCAATATCGCCAACCACTAGCAATTAGTCGGGAGGAAACATCACTAGATTGAGAATGGTGAATCAAGATACCACATCGAGGCTACTTGTGTTCCATGTGATGGGTGGGGACAATGTAGAGAAGCATTGGTTCACATGTGAGGCTATTTTTTTCTATGAAGAGGATCATAGAAAAAACATCAAATATCATGCAATTGGAGACCACCTTCAAAGACAGAACTCTAACATGGTATATGAAGTATAAGGTGACTAGGATAGTGGGATAGATGAGGTAACTGATAGAAATCAAGATAGATATTCTTAAGGAGTTTCAAAAGCCTAAGTTAGAATTGTAGTGCATTACTGTAACTGCTCGGTCTGAGTTTTTTATGGAACTAGTCTAAGTTTTGTGCCAATCCTCTATAAGCCTAGAAAAAAATCATGTTTACAATTTGTATTGCAGTCAATTGATAGGAAATAGCATGAGAAGAGAGCGCATAGATCATTGTAATGAATTTTTTTGTAGAATGAAGCACAACACCGAGAGTGCAATTTCATGTGTAATTTGAAGCTAGTTTGGTATGCATTCTAAACAATAATGGAGATAATCTAAAGTTGCATTTCTCTTTGCTAATGAAGATATACATTTTGATTTAAATGGATGGTTGTGTTAATGATTTATGCAGTTACTTTTTTAATGGCTTATTATTATATGAATGAATGATAGCTCAAGTGGATTTCTTGTCTACGTTATCCCCTCATATCCGACATGAGACTAAATGGTCTCTATGATTCTCACGGTGTCTCGAGTAAGACCTTCTTCAATATTCAACTGAATATTAATATGTTGGTGCCTTAGGGATTTGTTGGTCAACTCTGGCTATCTATTGCATAATGAAGGGAAAGAATGAGGTGGAACCCATCTCAATAGGAAACAAAAGAATGGTTATCTGCAAAGGAAGATGACTTTGCACGATGAGAAACCATGGGTTTAATAACCAACTTTGAACGTTGGAAAGAGAGGTAAATCTACACTAATTTGCATGGGATTTTATTTTTTGAGTTTCCATGGTTGTTGTATGAAAATGGATGGAGAGGAAACTTGCCATTAATAATACTCTAAGACCCCTAGAACCACCCATCTAGGACCAGACTACAATTGATAGACTGAAAGAGTTGGATAATAAGCGGGCTTGAGAAATCAACTTTTGGTTTTCTCTATTAAAGGAGGGATATAATAGTGAGTTCACCATCGGATACAACGATTCTTTTAGTGAGGATTAAATAAAGTTTCTTGAAGGTTCCTAGAAGAGATTGTTTGGAGAAATTTTGTTGTGGATCAAGATGTTGTTCGTAGAAAAATTATCAATGTGCATGGAACTTGACAGGATGGTCGAGTAGACCCCTTCACACTTGGGGAGGATGAAGCAAAGGGGGAAGGAGAGAGAAAATATGGATCTAGTCAAGAGGATCAAGGTGTTGAAAGAGAGGATTCAGAAGATGTTGAAATGATGTGATGAGAGAATGAACCCAAAAGATCATAGGAGAGAAAGAGATAAAAGATACGCAAGAAGACTTGAGTTGAGGAAATTATAATAGAGCAGAAAGAAGATAGAAAGGGGTGAGAGATGAGGGGTCAGACCTAAAAAGAAGAGGAAGGAGACTGCACCAGGAGGATGTGTGGGAAAGAGTGTTGTTCTAAAGAGGAGCATAGAAGGAGATAGGTTGTTGAAGAGACACAGGGTTAGGAGTAGAGTCTCCAATAAAGATACTAGGAGTAGTGATAGCATGGTCAAAGAAAATGATGTCTGAACCCCATGGATGTTGAGAGATGCTACAATGTCAATGGAAGTTGACATGCATAGTAGAGGAACTAACATAGGAGAAGATGATGTTATTGGATAAATTGGTAAATGCGAACATAAAATAATCTCCCTAGATCCACTTGGATCTAGAACAAAACAAGACGAGACATGACGCTTTTCCTAAGTTACAATAATTGAGTTTACTATAAAAGAAGGAATAGATGACGTACCTTTAGATATCACTTCCTTATGTCTTTGTTGTCCCTGCTTTGCTCCGGTGCTCTTGTGAGATCTGATATGCAATGACACAAACCAACCAAAGTGAAAGAATCAATTGTAGATTCAATGAAAACTGAAACATGTGATCAAGGAGTCATGTAATAAAATGTTAATGATTTTATGGGAAAGAAACATGTCACTGTATCATATTAAGTAAAAGTGGAAGATACAACCAAATTTCCTTGATGCCGCAAGTTCCCTTTCGGTGGTCCTTTGTTCCAACACACACATACACTTGCTTTGAATTTGTATGAATATGGTCCACAAAAGCTTGATGGACAAATGGAGGCCTCAAGCATCAGTTGTAACAGGATCCTTCACACAGTCTTCAACCTATTCTTTCAACAGTTCTTTACTCAATATTGCTTAACCTTTTCCATGAGAAACCCATCATTATATAGGAGAAGGTGAAGTGGTTAAAAAGATGAGGATGATCCCACCAAATCAGAGAAGCCAGTAGGATCACAACCATACGGATGCCACATCACATTCTAGAACATTCTCCTTCTAGAAACATTGTGACCTTCTTCCTTTCTTTAGCTTCAAACGCCACCACACCCTGCCTATATAGCAGCCTGTAGAAACCAAGGATTTCCACACTGTATACCACTATCAGCCTGCGATGTCATTCTAAAAGCATGCCTTGTAGGGGAAGAACTCAGTGATTTTCCTCATGTAAAATATTTTTTTGAGAGCCTGAACACAATCTTGTAGATTCATCATGAGGGTGACCAAAATAATGTGTAACAGAATTCCCCCCAAAGCATGAGGCTAGAACTTGTGATATCTGAAATACTTTGTAAAATGTGTGTGTGTGTGTGTGTCGAGAACAAGGCACGCACCCATAGGGAACCTGCAAACAATCAAGCATCTACACAATGATATACCATTTTTGAGGTAGGCATTCCCATTCTTAGACTACAAATGATTTGACTCATAAATGTCAGTCATGGCCACCAATTATACACTATGGATCCATGTCATCAAGATGATACATAGCCACTAAGACTACATTGTGGATATTATGTGTTAACAAACTTGAAATAAGGGCATAGACACGAGGTATACAAAGTGGATCTATGTGTCAATACAAATTGTAAATACTCCATCACAACCTGGACGAAGGTGATGAGATCCAGGGTCTTCAATCCTGTCGTCTATAAGTACGAATCTAACCATGCAATTACAGGTGTTGAAGTTGAACATGGTAGAAACCACTTGATTACCGGTCATTGATGAAAAACATTAACAAGTGCGAGGGAAATCACCATTGATGTCAATGAATCCCAAGGTACCTTAGTACAATCCAACGAATGTGAATAAATGAGTTGAAGTCAAACACTCAAGAGAATCTTCCGATCAGGGACTAATGATGTGAATCCACTGTCAAAAGTGAAGAAACTTGACATTGAGGCATGCAAGCTCTAAGGTACTAAAAATGTTTCTAAGTCTTGTTCCTGGATGATGAGTTGAATTCAATAAGAACAAACCCTTCACGGGAGGGCCTTGATGTATCCCCCATCAATGACATGAAATAAGTAATAGATTTATGATAGATAAAAGTATGAAAACGATTTGAAATTGACATAGGGAAGGCTGACATGGTAGGAATTGACAATGCATATGGCCGACTCGAATGAGGGCTTGTTTGGACTTCTCTTGAACATATGAATGACACAACAATGGCCTTGGCAGCATTGACTCAAAGAAGACCCAAGATATGAACTTGAAGAAGGTCAGAAGAGAGACAAATGGATTTCCCAACCCGGATTCAAATGATGAAGGGAGGTGTCATATTCAAGAGGCATCTATTACTGCCACTAACATGAATACATAGACACATTTATCTCCCAAATTCCCCCCCACCATTTATGGTGAGTACCTCTTTATTTTTACACAAGCTTGAGGAGGATAACATATGCTTGTTGATGTAAGTTCATCCTTTAGACGATTCCCTCGGAGTGTTTTTAAAAAACCCTAAGAAGGAGTGGTTTGGTCCCGTATGGGTCTTTCAATGTTTGTTTAACGAGTCCAAAGGCAGAAAACTTAGAGATTTTTCATGTTTATAATGTCTGAAAAAACTTAAAAGAGAACTCTCTCGGTTCCTTTCTCGTAAAGTAGTTCGATGGGACCGAAAAAGTGATAAAATATCGCCCATCAAATGTTTTCTTAAAATACTTTTACGAGCGTGAAAAGAACAAGTTCGCTCGACAATCTTTTCATTTTTTATGGAGCGTGAAAAAAGCTTAAAAGATACTCCATGAGTTTCACTTTTTGTGTTACCATGACGAGTATGAAAAAAAGACAAAACTATACTCGGTTGTCTTCTCATCGATTTTCGAGCATGAGAATGGACAAAGACTAGGATCGAGGTTTTTCTGAAAAACCATAAAAAGTATTGATATATGTAACAAACAGAAAAGAGAATCAAGAAAAAACATTCATACTGCATTGTTCAAGGCCTTAGTCTTTCCATCTGTGGGAAACAAAAGACTCGTGAGACAATTATACCTTTAGGTTATGATAAAATGCATTAAAATAATATAAAATATTATTAAAAAAGCAAAAAGTGAAATAAATAGGGGTAAAACCTCTTTTTACTATTTCATTTGCATTTTATTCAAAATTTGCCTCGAAACCATGTTTTTACCTCATATTTCTGTCGTCGATTGCAAGAAGCACAAGCAACCATTCAGCAAATGACCTCCGTCAACACGGTAAGGTTTTCATCCTCTCTCTTTTCAATATATTGAAATTCATTTATATTGGTTAAAAGGTGGATTTTGGAATAGGTTTTGGGCCGGTAGGAATGTGCTGGGGCCGCCGCAGGTGACTAGTTTCGGGACCTGCAGAAATCAGTGATTTCTGCAGGAACCCTATGGCTCACCTGCGAAAACGCCTCTCTGTACTAAAACTTCGTATGCAATAGCCAAGAACCCAAAACATTATGCATGTGTTTGACCAAAAATAATTTCAAAAGTGAGGATTGAAGATGATAACTTTTTCTCGTCTCCGTGCAGGCATTGGATTGCCAAAATGTTGGAGTGGAGAGAATGAAAACACAAGGATGGTGACTTCATGGCATTGAATGATCTCAGCATCGTCAATGCCCTTCAACAATGTTGATTGTTAAAAAAAAAAAAATCCAGGGCATGAGAGCCCAACTGAGGTTACTAGAGTACCTGGTCCACATGTGGGATGTAGACCAGTAGGTGTTTCATGTGGGTGCCCACATTCTTTCTTTGTATATTGAATATATTTACTTCTTGACAGGGTTATCCCATTGTGGATCACATGTGACCTTAACAGGAGGTAGAGGTTGTGGTCCATGAATGAGCGAGTACCTCCGTCGATACTGTGATCATGGGGTAGATAGATGCAAGGGAAACACTTCCATTATGGGTGTCTAGGATTTACCCCTATGGACTATCCTTTTTACCATTGCTTGTATGGAGGGGAGTGCATCTCCTCACATGGCTCTGTAAAGGTATTTTCAATATGTTGTGGAGAGCATCGAACCTAGGGTGTTCAACTAGAGCAATGAAGTCCTTCGTAGTATGAAGACACAACTCACAAAATGCAGGAGTGGGGACCTGAAGCAATTCGGTTATGGATCCATTTTTGTGTATTTATTTCTAGAAAGAGTCCCTCATTTACGTCTACAGGTAGAGTGGGGCATACCAGTGCCACAATATCCAAGAATGAAAAGGTGGTGCGATCTTAGGGCTCGACATGTAGCGGGCCCCATAATTAAATACAATGATGCATTTTTTGACTGGTTGAGGCCTCAGATATTGATGATAGCTGATTACGTGTATGTTGGTCTAGATTTCATAGGCGACCCTAAATTGGTTCTACTTGAGATATTTCAGTGGCGAGACCTAGGTAAGAAAAAATTTTGGTTTTATGGTGTTTTTTGTGAACTTTTAGAATATAAGATGTTTTTTATGCTCTCTATCCAATGAATAATAAAAAAAATTGACCATGCAGATGTAGGGCCACACCAGCCCCCAGGCACATCCCCTATTCAGAGACGTGGCAAAGTAGCTATAGTAGTAGGATGGGACATTGGCGATTATGAGGCAATCGAGCAGAATCTAGAGGCTTTGACAACAGACATTCCAGACATGTCAATCAACGAGATCCTGAGGCATTATCAGCACCATATTGTATGCGTGTCTGGTTCACTTAGTTGACTACTTAGTAGGGTAGCACAGGAAGTAGTATGCTACCATGAGAAGCATCCATGATGTTATTTTGTAGAAGCCATGAGCTTCATATTTTGATATTTTAGTCTTCAGATGGAAAACTAATTTTTGTAAAACATTTTATATATATGCATGAGGCTTCTACCAGCTTACTTTGATTTATATACAACATGTGATGTGTGATTGGATTTATAAATATCTCAAATGTTTGTCTAACACATAATTAGCTAATGCATTGGTTAACGTATTTAGACATCTAGGAATGTGTTGATACTCAATATAATCAAAATAATGTTCTAAGAGGCAAAGTCGTAAATATACCTATAACAACATAGAACTTCAGATATCATAGACATTACTTAGTTGTAGTACTACTAACTGTGAATCAAGTCATACAATCGGGTGACAGATTCCAATTGAAATAACATCGGCCAACAATTTGATGACTGTGCTATATTCCACGATATTTTTAGTTGCACGACTGAGGCAAACACCATTTAGACTAATTAACTCATTCGTAGGTGCATAGATTTCCCAAGCAGCGAATTCTAAGTTTTGAGTACTATGACTAGCGCCATAGGCAAAGCCAATGTGAGGAAGCAAAGACGTCGACATATGGAAATCAAGCACAATGCAAGGTAAGCAGCTAGGATTTGAAACCAAATAACGAAAAAGCACACAAGAGTAGAACACAAGAGAAGCACACAAAATTATGATATAGTAAAAGTACAAGCACTCATGCAAAGGTAACCTAGGCATAGTACTTATTCAAGTAAATCCCATTTATGGGTTCACTCAAAGGAATACCATCATAATATACTAACTCATAGGCTCCCTTCTACAACACTCGTTTAACGATATAAGGGTCGCGCCACATAGCCTCAAATTTTTCGGCCCCTAATAAATCATGATCTTGTTCATAGAGGATATCTAGATCACCTTCAGAGAAAATGTGCAGATTGGCATGCTTTTCGTATTGGGATTTTATGCATTTCTTCTGGGTTTCAATAACCAGGGTGGAATCACGACGGGTTTCATCTAATTACATCAGATACAATAGACGTTCCTCTTTAGTAGAGGTGTTGGGGAGAATTTCAACGGCTAGATTCAATGACAGTATATCACATTCAATCATCAGAACAAATTTGATACTATACATGAACTAGAAAGGGGTAAACCCCATGGCAGACTTCACGGATGTCTGATAGGCCCATAATACTGAAAACAACATTGTGTGCCAACTTGTCTTGTGAATTCCTATTATCCGTCGAAGAATGGTGATAAAAACCTTGTTTATCGCTTCAACTTGGCCATTGGGCTATTGGTAGTAGGGGGTTGAGTTTTCGTGCTGAAGACCCAAATTTTCGGTAAGCTCAGACATCATGAAATTTCAAAAATGGATACCATTATTGGTGATGATAGTTTGCGGGATTCCAAATCGTGTGATGATATGATTGTATATGAATAGGGCTGCAGTTTTTTCGGTATTATCGAATGTAGGAATCAACTCAGCCCATTTTGTGAAATAATCCATGGCTACGATGATGTATCCATGCCCCCCGACCAAGTGAGGGTTACATGTCATGAAATCAATGCCCCATTTTGTGAAAGGTCCAACGGAAACTGCAGGGTGTAAGGGAGCAGGATGAGATCGTGTCTTGTTGTTGTATGTTTGACAAGCATGGAATTTTTGGACGACAATAATACGGTCTTTGAATAAAGAAGGCCAAAAATACCCTGCTCATAATATTTTTTGGGCAGTAGCATACCCAGACATGTGACCACCACATGCTATAGAATGACAGTCATTTAATGCTTTCTTAGCCTCATCATATGTGAGAAATCGTCAAAAAATGGAGTCAACCCCACAGTGATAAAGAGTGTCACTGAGGATAATATATTGATGAGCCTGGTAACATATATGACGATGGGAAGCACTAGACGGATCGGGTCAGAAAGTCTAAGTCTAGAGATAAATAATGATATCTCCATACCACAAGTCATTGAAACTGATCAAAAAAAGGGATTCATTGGGTAAAGAATCCTTTGCTACATTTTTTGTCTCAGTGTAGGGAAGGTCACATATCAATTTGGCAAACACCAAGGATTTATTAGACTTAGCGCATTCAAACTCTAAGTCAAAATCCTAGAGAATCACTATCCATTTAGAGTATTTTTCCCCTAGCAATTGGTGTGTAATAATATGTTGCATAGGGTTGCAATCAGAAATTACAGTGGTCTTGTGCAATAGGATATAGTGACAGAAACATTGAACAGCTTGAATAGCTGCCAAAGCCAGTTTTTCCACATGTAGGTATTTGGTCTCGAAAGTCGTGAGACTCCGACTCAAATAATAAATTACATGTTCATTGTGTGAATCATCCTCTTGGAATAGAACCATGGAAATGGTGGAGTCTGAAGAGGCGAGGTAAAGTAAATAGTATCGACTATAATCTAGTGGGAAAAGCAGTGGTGTTCGTGTTAGAGTGAGTTTCAAAGCCTCGAAGGATTTGTTGGTTGTCTCATCCCATACGAATTCATAACCCCTTTTCAACAGTCGAGTAAATCCTAGCATTAACTCAACATAATTGGGAATGAATTGGTGAAAATTTTTTCCTTCCCTTGACAAATTTGGAGCTGGCATAAGGTAGAAGGAGGAGGTAAATTAAATATGGCCTCAACCTTCAAAGGATCCACCCTAATTCCATGAAAAGACACAATAAAACCCAAAAGTCAGTCAGACTCCACACAAAAACCACATTTGTGTGGGTTTAAACGTATGCGATAGTAACGACAACGAAGAAAAATGGCTTGGAGATGGGTCGGGTGATCCTGTCAGCGCATGGAATGGGCCGATAGATCATCGATATATGGTTGTACAATGTCCTCAATATCATGAAAAGTATAAGACATAGCACATTGAAAAGTTGCACCAACGTTCTTCAACCTGAAAGGTATTTTCTGGTAGGCAAAGGTACCCCAAGAACAAATGAATGCAATTTTGTGTTGATCAATGGGTAAAATGTTAATTTGATTATAACCATAGAAACCATCCATTAAAGAGAAGATTTTTCTCCTAACACAATCGTCGACGATCTGGTCAACGAAAGGGGTTGGAAAGTTGTCTTTGGAGCAAGATTTATTAATGTCGGTATAATCGACGCATACATGGATCGTGCCTCATTTTTTATTAACCAAAACTATATTGGATACCCAATCAGTCAAAGCCACAAGATAGATAAGGCCAGCCTTGAGAATTTTTTCGACTTCGAGCTTGATAGCGATGGATTTATAGGTTTGGATTGGGAGAATTCTTTTCCAAATGGGTTTAGCATCTAGGTATGTCTTGATTTCATGCACAATGATGTCAGGACCAATACCCAACATCTCTTCATAACTCCAAGCAAAAATGCCACATAATTCTTGAAAAATAGATTTATAAGTGACGACTTCGTTATTTGAACAAGCGGCTCTGGTGCGAAAATTTTCAACAACTCCATGTTTAATGGATATGTCAAGAGGAATAGTAGGTGAAATTTTACTCAGGTTCCCTTCATATAACACATTGTGTGTGGACTCAGGAACAGAGGAAATGACAACAATGGTCGACGGAGTCGAAATCCATTGGTAACTCTCTAAGGTGTGTTGTTCCAAGAAGAGGATGAAATGATGATTCCCATCATCCCATGGGGTGTCTTCAATGGACATAACCGACATGATCATCTCGTCCATAGGAAAAATAACATGCAATAGATCGGGATATGAATCACCTAGAGAGGGAGGAGAAGGGGTTGTGAATTGAATGGCTTGATAAGTGGATTCAACCGGACGTAAAGGCATTTGGTCGCCATAGCGAAGATAATCACCAGGTTTGGGTATTATCCATAGGTCAGAAGATGTGGGGGTTTCACGAATGAAGGTGGAAATCATGTTGATCGAGGTGACCAAAGGAGGTGGAACATCAGGTGGAGGGATCGGGAATGTATCCATCAAATTCGAATATTTAAGTAGACCCACACCGACATTTTCATACCGAGGGGGTGTCTTCACAATAAAAGGTATGTTTCTAGTACGAGAATCAGAGTTGAAAAAAGCCAGTTCATCTATGGTAATGACTTTTCCCTAGTGTGGGAAATGTACAACACAGAAAAAGGTAGACACAACTGCACTCATAGAATCAATCTAGCTACGACCAAGTAAGAGGTTATAATCGAGAGGTGAATCAAAGGCGTCAACTTCAACAGTGATCGATTTGTCTTCCAACGTAATAGAAAAGGGAAGTACACCGTAGGGCTTAAATCTAGAGCCATTGATGTCCTTAAGCGTGTTATGTGATTCAGTTAAGGGAGGAGAACCAATGTCTTTCCAACAAGAAACAAACATTACAGACGTTTAGGCACCCATTTTCAATAACGTTTCTACAAATATTCTTGTTCTTGATGACAACTTGTATCCAAAATGCTAGCTAAGGGGGTAGCCTTGGAATGGGATCTTCTAGGTAAAAAATTATCAAATTTGTATTTGTAGGATCAATTCCACTAATATCCTTTAACAACGCCTTCCATTGAGCGAGACAACTTTGAAGGACTTCAAGAGCTGCCATCACGGAAGGTGCTTATGCCAGATCTTCTACAATACTGTAGTTCTGAGCAGCACGTGCATGAGGATTGAAGGCAGATTTTTGAACAATGCCCTTTGGGGGAGGGAGGAGAACTATATTGAGACTCATTCGTTCGATATGAAGAGGACCTTTGGGAGGTGAATTTAGGGGAGGCGGTTGAATCAATGAAGGTGGTATATCGTCAACTTTCTCCATTGAGGAAGAGTGATCTTTGGCCCGAGTGGTAAGTGTAACATAATTCATTTTCGAATCACAAGTACACATAAGGACATAGGAAGTAGTGGAGGGAGAGGGTTGGTCGTGAATGACCAATTGGGTCTGTTGTTGAGAAGAGAAAGGTTGGGACAAAATGACAGGTGTGGGAGGTTTCACAGTCCCTTGAAGGAAATTATTAACCTCGGTTCATCTTGGAAAATATTTCATGTAGTGATCATCACCATAGATAAGAAAAGGGTATCGGGGTTTGCACTTATCCTTATCATCAACAGGTTGCATTTTTTCTTTCTTAGATTGCGGGTTATTTTTGTCCTCCTTATTCTTACCCTTCCCTTCTTTAGATTTAATTTTTTCGGCAGGGGTAGATTGAATGAAGTTAACCTCAGAAGTTTTTTCGGTGGAAGAAGTAGGAGTCAGAGCATTTTGAAAATTAGAAGCAATATATTTTGGATTGGCAGGAAAGACTTGCGTAGATATATGTTGAGCATGAAAAGTGTCAATCACACCATCAGCCACATGAGAAGTAGTAGGGGTAGTTGAGGTAGTGGTGGTAGAAGTTCGAGGTGCATCAGGGAGTAAGTCGTAAAGAGTACTCATTTGTGAATAAACAAGATCGAGGTACTGAGCATGACTGATCGCCTATTATTTTGTGACAACTCCACCCATGGAAATGTCACGAGATATTTTATTCATGAATGATTTTGTGAACCATTATGAAGATAATTGACTGGGAAGATTGATTTTGATCAAACGTCATCTTCTTCTCCACTGATGGATGTGATCGGACATATGAGTGGCCAAATTTTGCTAGAAGGAACTCAAAATCTCGGTTCTTATTTCATAGTGGATTGGAAACTGGTAGTGTGTAAGGAAATCCATGGTTAGGGTATTAAAGTTGGTGAAGAAGCCTTGCGGTAATTATATATACCACTTTGAAGCCCAACCCATAAGACTTCGTTGGAAGATTTGTAACCGAATGGAGTCATCCATCAAAGAGTTGGATGAACACCAAAGGTGAAAATTCATGACATGGTTGTTAGGATCTTCTCCCGGTTTACCGTCAAATTTTGGAATGTCGTATGGTATCATGGTCCAATGGGGAGAATGTAGGATAGGATCATTCAATATTCTAAACAAGTCAGGTAGATCCAAAGTGTCTTAAAAGGGTAATTGTATATTCACATGAGGGTACTGGTGACTTTAGGGAGGAAGTCTCGTTGATATACCAGTAGGACCGTAGGTAGTCTATACGTGAGATGAAGGTACTAACAGATTTGGATTTGCATGTGGAGGCATGTATCCCATAGGGTTGTACTAATTAGGGATGTTCCCTTGGAAAGGGACACTAGATTGAACGTTTGAACCCCAAATGGGATTGGAAGAACTGAGATATGACTGGCCCAAACTAGGGGGTATGAAAGAGCTAACTTGAGGTTGTTTCCCCCAAGATGATTGCGGATTTTCCTGAATGAAAAAGTTCCAATACTGGGCTAGTGATCCAAGAATTTTTTGTCCATAGGGTGGGTTATATCCTCCAAGTAGAGGTTGTCCTCCAAACAAGGATGGGGTCCCAATTTGGGTTTGACCTCCAAATTGAGTTTTCCCCCGAGCGTTATATTTCCCCTCAATGAGAATCTGATAACCATACGTGAAAGATGAAGTAGAGACTCCAATTGGAGTGGATCAATTTGGGCCCAATCCTCCCATAAAAGGTGGATAAGACCCTCCGAAGAGGACCTGGGATGGTGTTAGAATGGAATCGAAAGAAACATTATACCCAGGTGAAGTAAAAACTCCAGAAGCTCTGGATGGAACTTGGGTAGGAATAGGGATAGAAGCATTCAAAAAATTATACCTAAGAGGAAGTGACGCAATGGTTCTAGATGAAATTCATGTGCCAATGGGAGCTTGGCTAGCCACTGTATTCCAAGTGGGAATAGTCGTAGTGTGGTGGAACATTGTAGAACGGGCCATATGAAGAGGAATGGTCGAGTTGGGACCAGTTGACTATGTGTCTAAACCAACGAAGAGATAACAAGTGGTACTATTAAAGTGATCTAGAGGTATCGTGTAGGTAGTAGATGTTTATGGTAATTCAAAGATGACAGGTATATCAGCACCTTCCCCTGAACTGTAAAGTCCCCGCCCAAAATTTGAAGTTTGAAATATTCTAGTGGTCCAAAAGGGATCCTTGTTTTCAGGGCCAGTAAGAGGTTTGGTTGGTATTCCAGAAGTGTCAATAACAATTTCTCTAAATGATTTTAGTCGAAGAATATGTCTCTCATATCTAGAAGGCATGAGGAAAGTGTTTAGAGAATCGAAAACTCTCTGAAGAGTCAGCTCTTTCCACTTTGGATGGTACATTGTCTTGGACCTCAATCTGTTGAAGAGAGCCCTCCAGCGGGTTAGGAAGAAAGGGTTGGGAGGCTTCCGAATCTTCAGGAGGTATTCCTTGCATCCTACGTGAATGGTGTGGAGGGTCAATCTTGGCTGAACCAAATATTTTACGAAAAAAATCTATGGCCAACTATGAAAACAAACAACACTTGCTAATAAAATATAAGAATCAAACCAAGCAAACAAAACCTTATTATTTTGAAGTTACTAGTTGGTGATGAAATCCAACATTGCAAAGTTAAGACAAGAAGGGGCTAGGACAAAGTGGGTGGAAAAGTTATGTTGATGACCTACTTAACGGACTTACACCCTGGTGAAAGATCCCACACATAATCATGGGTATACCCTCCAAGGAGCCTGAGTGAGTTTGGCCAACTTCAATTCTAGGTACCATGAAGACTTGCCCCTCCACAGTCACCTCATGTAAGACCTTAAGAAGATAGGCAACTAAGGCTAGCAAAAACAACAATGATGCCTGGGGAAACAGTTGGCAATCTGATCCACGTGCAAAGGCAGGGTATCTAGCCCAAAATCAACTTGATAGGATTCCACTTATCATTGTGGGTATACCATTCAAGCGACCCCCATAATACGTGCAATATCTACACTGAGACCAACAAAGAAGGGTGAGTAACTCTTCCAGTCTCAATGTGACTTCAAGTTTGACCCTTGTGTGAGAAGGACTTCCCAAGACAAAATGTTGCAAATGGAATTGAACACTCCCTATCACAATAGGTTATTGTGTGTTTTGTGTTTGGAGAGTGTGTCTCACATCCTATTCCAAATCTCTATCCTAGCTAATGTTGGTGTAAAATATCCCTAGAAAATAAAAGTTACTAATTGAGTTTTAAATTTCACAATGTTTTTAGAGGTTGTTATTACTCAAGAAGGATACGGGAATGAAACTAATGTTGTGTAAGACCTTGATTTAATAATATGAAAATAGAAATGAATAATGCAAACTTTCATTCAATGAACTCTATCTACAACAAGGAGAAGGTATTTCTGGAATGATGTAAGCTACAAAATATACTTTCTTTTTCTCAAATGAACACAATTGCAAACAACCATAAACAATGAAGCTTCTCAATGTTCTCTTCTTTCGAATGCAATGAACTTTCTTATGTATGATTACTTAAAATAAAGTGACCTTAAATTATTCATTTCCAAGACTAGAGTAGGGGTAAGACAATAAAAGGACATGTAATCCAAGAAAATCTATACACCCAACAAGCGCACAAATCAAACTTTCAATGAAGATAAAAGTAAAAATGACAAGAAAGCGTTTCACCAAATGCAAATGAAAAGTTACTTTCCAATCAGCAAGCAATCGAGAACACGTAATCAATCCAAAACTTCAAATCCAATCAAAAGACTTTTAATCGTACAAGCACTCAGATACAAAATCAGAGATTATACCCTTGTCGATAAAAATAAAAAACAAAAACTGGGAAAAATGACTAAGAGAGGTGTTTGATCTCTGAAACCAGTCAACAAGTTAAACATTCAGAAAACATTCAAATTCTAGAATTAAAGGCTCCTCCCAACTAATCAAAAAACAATTGGGCATCAACAGAGGCTAAGACCCAAATCAAAAATTTCATAGGCGCCATCACATCCTAATAGCATATTACAGTGAAAAAATTGATATTTTTCGTAGGCCAGAAACAGATAGGGTGCGGAAAGTTTGCACTGAAGAAAACAACTAGGACACAAAAATTGAAAGTTTCTACAGGTTGTGTATAGGGTACAGTGCGAAAGTGTCTATAAACCAAGAAATTTTGAGAAGAGGGTAAATGATCTAAGTGAACTTTCAAATACAGAGAGTCTGAATGGATATTCGATAGACTCAAAGACTAAATTCAAGTAAAAGGAATAGGTTAAAAGAAAATGGCCAAAAAAAACTACAATCAAGTCTTCTCCCAATTGTAGTCACCAATTTTATTATTGGATAAATCGGTGAATGTGGACATAAAATAATATCCCTAGATCCACCTGGATCTAGAACAAAACAAGACGGGACATGACGCTTTCCCTAAGTTACAATCATTGATTTTACTATAAAAGAAGGAATAGACGACGTACCTTTATATATCGCTTCCTTATGTCTTTGTTGTCCCTTATTCGCTCTGGTTCTCTTGTGAGATCTGATTTGCAATGACACAAACCAAACAAAGTGAAAGAAACAATTGTAGATTCAATGAAAACCTAAACATGTGATCAAGGAATCATGTAATAAAATGCTAATTATTTTATGGGAAAGAAACATGTCACCGTATCATATGAAGTAAAAGTAGAAGATACAACCAAATTTCCTTGATGTTGCAAGTTCCCTTTCGGTGGTCCTTTCTTCCAACACACATATACACTTGCTCTGAATTTGTATGAATATAGTCCAAAAAATATTGATGGACAAATGGAGGCCTCAAGCATTAGTTGTAATAGAATCATTCACACAGTCTTCAGCCTATTCTTTCAGCAATTCTTTGCTCAATCTTTCTTAACCTTTTCCTTGAGAAACCCATAATTATATAGGAGAAGGTGAAGTGGTTAAAAGGATGAGGATGATCCCACCAAATCAGAGAAGCTAGTAGGATCACAACCATACAGACGCCACCTCACATTCTAGAAGATTCTCCTTCTAGAAACTTTTTGACCTTCTTCCTTTCTTTAGCTTCAAACGCCGCTGCACCCTGCCTATATTGCAGCCTATGGAAACCCCATGAGCCTTGCATAGAGTAGCCTGTAGAAATCAAGGATTTCCGCACTGTGTACCATTATCAGCCTACAACATCATTCTAAAAACATGCCTTGTAGGGGAATACCTCAGTCATTTTTCTCATGTAAAATATTATTTTGAGAGCCTGAACACATGCTTGTAGAGTCATCATGAGGGTGACCAAAATAATGTGTAACATATGGTAAAGAACCCCTCTGGGAAGGGGAGGAGGATTTAGCAATAGTGAATGGTCTTGCAGAGCTTCAAGTAGTAATATCTCTAAGATCCCTCACAAGAGATGATGAGAGAATATGGAGGAACCCCCTATTTGATCCACCCCCTTTTGCATTTGAAACCAAGTAGAAAGAACAATAGGCAGTGCAGAGATAAGAGTAGAAGAAGAAAGAAGAGAAGATAAAAGTGAAGAAGAATACAAAGTCAATAATACATCGCAAGGAAGGATATCATTTCCAAGATCACCAACCACTAGCAATCAGTTGGGAGGACATATCACTAGATTGAGAATGGTGAATCAAGATACCATGTTGAGGCTACCCGTGTTCCATGGGATGGGTAAGGATGATGCAGAGAGGAATTGGTTCATGTGTGATATTGTTTGGTATATGAAGATGATCACAGAAGAAGCATCAAATATTGTGCAGTTGGATACCACCTTCAGAGATAGATATTCAAAGTGGCATATGAATCTTAAAGTGACTACGTTAGTGGGATAGATGAGTTCCCTGACCATATGGGATTATGACCAGTGTTTCAAGATATTGTTAGATAGGATGACATTCCAATTCCAAGATGTTCAACACAAGAAATGGTTCAGTGTAGGACTACTCCCACATATCCAAGTTTCACTCACTTTGAAGAAGGAGACTACACTAGGAGGTGGTGAGACCTTGGCAAGGCTGGCACATGTACAGTCCCAACTTGCAAATATTACAATGCAATTGCAAGATATGGTGAAGACAATAGTGGTACTCGAGAACATATGGTGTACCACATCTTAGTTGGAAGGTCACTGCAAGGATGAATGTGCTAGAGTGGAAATTACTGGGTGATGAGAGAAATGAATCCATTTCTGAATGGGCCTTAGACTGAGTGGTGCAAGATTTGTTAACAATGGGGACATATCCCTCCTTATTTCCCAACACTTCAGAATTATCAAAAGACTACACATACTCTATTTTCTGAGTTAGGCAAATCCATAGGGCATGATGTGAACAACTATCGGTCACTTTAGTTGAATTAGGACCACACTCACAATGCTTTCCTAGTTTAAGAAGAGAAGAAAGGTGTTGACCATGGAGGTGTAGAAAGAGGGGAATACCAAGGACGTCTGAAAGGTGTATATGGATGAGGTAGAGGAAGAGGATATGGTAGAGGTGGAGGAAGACCACCCACTTGTTTTAATTGTGGTGAGGTGGGCCACATTTTGATATTTTGTAGAAAACAGTGTGCTCTTTGTGGGTACTACTACAGTACAGAGAATTCCACCAAATATTTCCTTAACTTATTGAAGAAGTGGGAAGACAAAAAGGCACACAACAACATGGTAACTAAAGAGCCACTTGGGAATAAAATGAAGGATGAGGAAGTTGATGTGTGGGTGGTAATCTGAAGAGGAGTTAAATTGAGAATGGACTTAGAACATGGACAGAGCACATGCTAGAAGTAAAATGGAAGATCATAAAATTGGCACAAGCCCCTCATAAGTTTGGAATTATGCAATAAAAGAAGTTTATATGTGATGTGTAGAGATCTATAGAGGAGGAGAGATCACGAGAAGAATTTCAATTCACAATGCAAAGGTATCTATAGGAAGCATGGATGCACAAGGAAGTACAATGTGTGACACACCAATTGTTAAAGGAGAACTGATCCCATGATGAGTTGCAACATACCACACATAAGTATTTGGAGGAATCTCATGAGAGAGAAGAGATAAAACATGCCACACTGAATTTATTGGAAGAATCCCACAGGAAATAATATGTGGGATGGGCTGAACAAAAATAAATAGATGTACATGTGCACGAAGAGATACGGTCCACAATGCGTGAAGAAACACTATGTGGCATTGGTCATGAAGAGTAAGTAGAAGATAAAGTAAGTAACTTCTTGCACTATTTTTTGAATTTTTTAAGTGATATTTAAATTGTAAGGAAGTTGACTCACATGTAAACAAGATGCACAGAGGAAGAAGGAACAATTATAGCTATATCTACCCCAAGTTCCATCAACATGTTCAAAAGGAAAGAGAAAATTCATGGCATGATATGCATGGCATGACATATCAAACAAAAAAGGTTTAAAGTGGGGGACTTAGTATTACTATACGACAATAAGTTCATGCAACATTCAGGGAATTTTTGAATGCACTATTTAGGACCATATGTGATTAAGCATGTGACAGAGGCATGTTTTGTGCAGTTGGAAATGTTGAATGGAGAAGTCCTGAGAGGAATGGTGAATGGAATTTGGCTCAAACATTATAGGGACAACCGAATTACCATGCACTAATCTAACCTATGTGAGAACCTTTGTATTATAGTAGTGTATTATAATAGGCAAAAGAAAAAAAAAAGGAGTGTTGCACAGATAAAAGAAACAACTCAGAGACAGTTAGGTATGCACACAAGAAATTCGCTGAACATGATCATCATGACCATTAAATCCATTAAAAGGGAGGAAACGATGGTTAAAGAGTGTTAATGGCAATTCATGAAGCCGACGCGTAGCAATAAATAGAAAAATCCATCAGGGATCAAGACATATTGGCAGTACGAGGCACAAATCCAATGAAAGATATGGAAATAAAGCAACATTAAATCAAGAATTCATCACACCATTGGTAGATTATGTTGGAACACATACAATTCTAAACTTTTGAGATTTATATTTCTTAACCTCGTGAAAAATAAAATTTTACCCTAAGAAAGCAAAAACTTAGAAAATGACCTTTTAATTTGAAATAAAATTCATTGTTGGTTAGTTAATAATAAGGCACGCACGATATCCTTCGTTGATGAGTTTTCACTTTTGATCGAATGATCCTAATACCTCTAGAGTTATGGAGCCCCCTGAATTTTAACAAGGTAAATCTCTAACGTTCTCTTCGGAGCTTCACGCTTCAGATGTTTCAATAAGTCTAAACAATAAAAACTCCAAAACTCTAAAACCTGAAGGTATCTTCTCATGACTTTTCCTTAACATTTTAAAGGCACAAGTTGTAAGACACGTGTACCTTTTGATTCTTTCCTGAGTTGATACATGAAACCCATTTTTGACATTTTCATTGGAGGATTCACAGGATTCCAGGTAACACACGACATCTCTCTTTCATCGAAACGTCATCCAGAATGATGTTATTTATAACATGTCACTACAAAAGATGATCCTTTGGGACTTTAACAAATAATGAATTCACGAATCACATAAATATCAAATGTTGAAGTATTGAATGTTAAATAATTAAGTTAATCATGATCAAGATATAATTAATGACTCTGTAGTTCAGATTTTGGACTCTTCCCCTGTATTGCATTATAAAATTTAAGAAGTCCTAACTTCTAAAATACTTAAAATTAAGTGTGATTAATTAACACTTAAGATCAATTACTAGATAATTAATAGCTTCACAGTTTTGGGTTCCTGGAAGTCCCTCCTGAGATACATTGAAAGTCCCGGAAGTATGAAAGCCTTAAACACTTTAAGTTTAAGCACCATTTTTAAACATGATTAATTAAGGTTTTAAAAGTGATTATCCAGAGATTAATCTTTGTGCAGATTCAGGATTCGAGATTTTCCCACTCTGTCACATCTAAAACTCCCGAACGCGAACTGTTGAAATATTGATGGCATTTATGAATAATTAAGGATAAGGATTCAAACGAGGATTACAGATCGTGGGGTAGACATCTCCATTAACTTTAATAAATTCTTTGTAGGTAAGGTTATACAAAGATTGATGAACATTGTTTAAATAAAAGAACTTTGATTTTGATTTCATTTTCACCTTTCGCAATTATCAGGTTTTATCTATTTGAAAAAATTACACACATCTCTTGTTACAGGCAGTATAATCTTATTTCCTTAAGGATTATGGTGCCACAAAAAGTTAAAAGAAAACTTGATGGATCAGATTTCAAAATCTAGTGGAACGATAAATCAGTTCAGAAGCTGGATAAACTAAGAAAAGGACCAAATATAGCATGGAAGCGCTTAAATAGACAAAAAAAGGGATCAAAAACTCTCAAGAGCACTAAGTCCCCAAAGTGGAATATCTGACGTCGCGTGTCCTTTGATATTGGACGATTGCAATTTACTTTCGGAACTCTGGGCTTCAGGCGTTCTAAGGTGAAAATCTTTGAACTGCTAAGTCTTTGAAGTGAAGGATCTCCTATCACCTATCCTCTTGATTTGACAAAGATTTACTTTGGAACTCCGAGCTTCAGAAGTTCTCTCTTCACACATTTGTCTTTCTTCTGAAGTGGTTATCCGTCGAAGTGCAAGATCTTTTGCCACATGTCCACTTCGATCAATGGTCCAGATGGGTTTCGAGAGTTCTTTACTCAGCACTTCTTACCTCCCCCTCGTAGTACAAAATATCCGAATATGGGGATCATCTGACACATGTCCCCTGCTCATATCAACGAACATGAATTGCACAAAATTCACTCTATCTTCTCTAGATATGACCAAGAGTTGTGACTTCATATTAACTTTGGGTTCTTATCTCACTTTGTGAAGATCAACTGTTGAATTTTAATAAATCTTGGAGATCAACAGTTGACAGTGATTGTGAGGGGCGACGTTGCACATGGTTTAATTTTGAATGGAGGTCCTACAACTTAAAACATGGTTTTCTCTCAGGGGTATGTGGCATCACTAGGTGCATTGTGGGATGAAAAGCGGGTTACTTCAAACCACCCCCTCGTGCCCCCACAAAATAGAGAAATGTAAAGGGACACTGGAGAAACACTTTTCATCCACGTCATGTACCTCGTTCACCCTCCATCCTATCACACCTTCCACGTCATGCACCCCATTCACCCTCCAGTTTTCCACACCTTCCACATCAGTTACCTCATTTACCTCACCACCTGAACTTTTCCCCACGTCATCATGTTCGTGAGCAGTTAGTCTTTCTCGTAACCATTAGCCATCACATAACAAGCCAATTTTGAGCTACCTGTCACATTATCACTCCCCCCATATTTTCAACTGGTATTCTTTTTCCAGTAAATGCGTTTGAAGAACATATAACAATGGAGTAATATGACGACAACAATAAAAAAATGATTATGGTGGCCTCAATGGACATGTGTTCCCAATTCAAATAACAAAGGAAAATGAGTGCATATGCAAGCATATTAAGAGATAGATGAAAGCACCAACTCAAACAATATCTTCTTTTTTTCGTTTCATTCAAATTACATTATATTTTTAGGATATATTTTATGAGGTCCAACAGTTTCTGAGTTGTGATAATTTTTGTATAGATAGATTTTAGATCTATTTGAGGCTGCTTCTTGTCGGATGTAATAGAGAAACTCTCTTTTTGAGTATTAATATAAGTGCATACAAATATTTTAATTTTTCTTTCAGTTTGAGTTATGTGTTTCATCTATATTTGTATTTCTTTGAATTTATTTATGTAATTCCTTAAAAAGTGATTGATTGGAATTTAGTATTACAACTACTGTGATCATATTATACTATTAATTCATTAGGTAAGCAATTTTTTCTCTGTATTTACTGTGAGTAAAACAATACCTATGTTTTGTGTGAATTACTGCATTTCGTATCCTGTTCAAGGGTGCCTTCTCTACTTTTCTTCCACTGCAAACAAGGTGAGACTCATCTGCAATTGATGCCTAGATTTTTCTAACAATTTTGTAACTTCTTTCACACCATTTGATATTATAATTGTGACTCGAACAATGAAATACAACCTCTATACTATCCTATTATTAATTTGATTTAAAGATCATTTCTTAGAAATAAAGGTAGGAAAATCACTCATTTAAAACATTTTCTTTAGACACTCATGATGCCTGACATTACTCTTTGAGCCTTAGGATTGTTCTCAAGAACAACATCTTTTTGGCACTGTTGTCAGGGATGAAGAAACAAAATCATTTTCCTTGGGAAAATGACAAGGTAAATTTTTATCTTTGATGGTTGATGCAAGAGCATCACTCCATGTCATCACACACCAGCCAAGAGAGGCACATCAACGCACACATTCGATGAAGGAAGGAGAGGTGCAACCTTCATTTCACATTTTGAATTTGAATGAAATGTGATAAATGCTTGTAAGGATGTTAGAGCCATGAAGTTGTGCATATACATAGGCATAGCTATAGGTAGCCTTTAATGTTTGTAAGGCTGAATCAAGCTCCGATCTAGACTAGACAACCCATTCAATTGTAGATTTAATGAGAATTGAATAGGGTAGGTGAAGAAGGAGGGAAGAGCTCAAAGAGACTCCTCATGTAAAAACATCTTAGATCTGTTTTGAGTTAAGAGAGTGAGAGTAGGATAGATAAAAGGAGCTGAGACTCTGTTATAGTCTGAGCTTAATAACACCTTGTAAAGAAGGCATTTGATTAATACAAACATAAGCAGTTTTTCCTACATATTACTCTGTGTTGTGTGAATGCTTTCATGTGTTCAATATATGTTGTGAATGTATGTTGTGAATGTTCATTTGCAGGGATAGATAGGTTCTTCTATCTATAGAGTTCTTTGATTTCAAGGTTGGAGATCTTTGAGGCTTCATACCAGGAGGGTGTGATACAACACTGTAGGTTCTGATAGCTAGTGCTTAGAGAGGACATCCAGTTCTGTGGAATTTGGACAGACGTGTCAAAGAGGGCATACCATATAGAGTCATTAAATCAAGGAGAATACCTCAAGGTTGCTGAACAAATTGAAGGAAAGACTATGTAGAGGAGGACACAGTGGAAGACAGAATCACTGCGGGATTCTACAAGAACTCTGCCAGGTGGGAAATGAGTAGATGCATGCATTGCATTAAGGAGGAACTTTGTTGTGGGATCAAGAAGAAAACAAAATCTCAGAGGAGTTCTGTAGACACTCTGCCAGGAGGGAACTGAGTGAGTGTGCATATAGAGCATAGGAGGAAATAACTCTTTTGAGTTTTGTAACAGAGAAGAATCCAAAGGAAGGATCTTCACAGGGTTGTTGAACACCATGTAGAATCAACAAGAAGTTTCTTGAGAAATAGATTGCCAGGAGGGCATCTGAAATCTCCATCTGAAGGAGAAGGAAAGGGTAAATCCCCTTAAATATCTAAGTAGCAGGAAAGATTAGAAGAGATAGCAATTTCGTGTGTGCAGAGACCTTGTAGAAGTCACATAGGTCGTGGAAACCTTTCAAGGTTTCAGAAGAGGATAAAGCTCAGGAGGAAAAGTCCCTTTGTGCACAAAGCTATAACTTCAAAGGTTGTAGAGCCTGAAAGGAGGAACTCTTTGGAGAGTTCAGAATCCCAAAATCTCAAGAGGGATAGCTTCTTCAAGTATGCAAGCGAGACCAAGGATTTTAGAGCTCGCAAAAGAAAATATAAGGTTGAGGACTTGGGCATTTGGAGAAATCTTCCAAGGTTCAGGAAGAAAGCGCATGCTCGAATGGAGAGCAAAGCTGCCATCAGATCAGGCTGAAGGGAAGATATGGACCATTGAAATCCTACGTTCAGATAGTAGCAGTAGAGCACATAGGAGAAGAGAATATTTGGACCATCGGATCTTGCTCAGGACAGGTGATAGCCGTCGGATTTGTCGAAAGGAGAATGAGGTTTAATCCTCACGCACAGAGCAGAGGATTCCAAAAAAGTCCCGACAGGGAAGGAGCATCAGGATTTCATATTTCGTAACTTCGAAAGTTCGGAGGTTTAGAGGACAGTGGACTGGGAGACTGGAGGTCATGGATCTCGAAGTCTCGAAGACATCTGAGCCGTCCATATAAGAAGGACACATGTCGCAAAATCCTTCATCACGAGGATTCAGACATCAGGAAGAAGAGAGGGAGAAGTCTTTTGACTTCACAACTGGTGAAGTCCTGAAATGATTTGATCTATCCATATGTGGGAGGACACGTGGAGGAGATCGGGGAATCCAATGGGATTTCAGATACCGAAGATTCGAAAGAATAGAGGATTAGTGTCATTGGGGTCGCGAATTCACGAAGACCGAAAAAGATATGGATTGTCCAAGCGAAGGACACATGGCAACAATCCAGGCATCGGGAGAGAAGTCTCTAAAGGAAAGGAGCATTTTGGTATTTTGGGTACCGTAAGTTCCAAGGAGAAGAGGCTTTGCAACAAGGGTCATGAAGTTATGAAATGTGAAAACCCGAAGTTGTAAAGAATAATGCGGGGTGTGGATAATTAGTATTTGTGGTCATTTCAGATTTTGAAACTTCAGGAGTTTCGACGATAAGAGATCGTATCATTTCAGCATCGGAAAACCCAAAATCACGAAAGGAGACAGGAAGCCAGGGCATAGACATTTCGGCATTTCGAGAAGTCGGCTTTTCAGGAGTCTTGAAGACAGGAGGTCAGGTGATTTGCATTGAGGGAACCCGAAAGAGGACTATGGTCATATGAAGAGTGATCACATGGACCAAGGGTATAGCCTAGGGGGCTAATTGTTGTTAAAGCCATTTTTGGCAAATCGACATTTCAGAGATTGGGAGGTCAAACAGTCAAGGACTCTTGACATCAGGACACAGGGAGTCATGAAACCTGAAATTACTCTTGTGAAGGAAATTTGTGGTTGTGTGCAGTGGTCATAGAGAGTTGAAGGACCTGTGGATCAAATTCTAAGGTCTTTATAGGGATCCTAAAGAGTCGCTTCGACTCAGGGAAATTTGATTGAACGATCCTTAGACCAGGAAGTCATGCAGAACCTGCAGAGGCAGAGGGTGCTACGCCATTTGTGGTATCATAGCTTGATATTGTTTATTTCAATCAAAGGAAGATGGATGCGAAGGAGAACTATGATACATGTCAGTTGTTGGTATCAGAGCTTGAATATGTTTTTACATTGCAGGCAGAGAAAGCAAGAAGAAGAGAAAGAACACTCTGATATACAACATGAGTGGTATGAGGAAAAGAATGCAGAGTGTTGAAAATCTATGATGATTGTTTTAGGTAGGCAGCAGTCAGGAAGACAGCAAGGAAGAAGCTGGAAACACTCAGGGTTACAGAGTGACAACGACAGATCTGTTAGGAGGGAAGATAAGCAGTGGGCATAATGACTACTGAAGGTCATACATGTGGTGGAGAGAAGAACCACCAGCAGTATGAGAACGTTGCAAGAGATAAAGAGCTTGCCGAGATTAGGGCAAGGATGAATGAACTTGCATTGCGGATGCAACAGAACACAAAGTCATGTTGGGTATATGAATGGCCCATCAGGAGAAAGGAAAAATGGCCAGTCAAGGAGTTGATGGCCAGAAGACAGCAGAGACTGTTGGGAAGGTGGTTGAGGCATGTTGAAAAACTCAATAGACCAGAGGAGAAAATGGTTCAGGTATGTGAACCATAGGATGGAAGAAACCTCATTAGTGAGAATGACATGGAATCAACTGAAGATCCCAAGGATTTCCAAGAGGGCAGAACAAAAGTTCCCAATTTCCAAGAGGGCAATGAGATGAGATCACTGCGGGATCTCATGGATTGTCAAAAGGATAGCTAGGGAATTTCACATTTCTAAGAGGGCAATAAGATGAGGTCACTATGAGATCTCATGGACTACCAGGAGATCAACAGGAAAATCCCAATTTTCCAGGAGGGCATGGGAAAAGAAATGAGGCTATCTAAAAGTCTCATGAACTCGGAGGTGATTTCATATCAGCACGGGATGTTGTTAAGTGAAAATTCATGTGGTTTGGAAGATCATGTGAATGAATATGATGACAAGTTAAAAACTTGCACCATCCAAGAAGAGGATCGGAGAAATATTCTAATGGTTGGAGGAATTCAGATATTCCTCCCAGGATGATCTAAAAATGAAGGAGACTTGTAAACTTGGAAATATTTGCAAGTAAAGTTTATGTGTTAAAATCAAATGGATCAACTTTTCAACACATAATATAATAGGATTTACTCATTTAAGACACAAATAAACA